>CAJQZM010035837.1:0-32044 GCA_907164665.1 Colias nastes | reverse complement strand
ACAAAAACACACACGAAAACCGTCCGACCTTACCCCAACATACCTTACCTGTACACTCATGATGAGATATTGAAAGGTCCAGTCACATATTTTCAAAGGTAAATTCAATTTGACAATAGGCACGGCCTCTGTTAAACTTGGTTGTATTGACTGCACAGAGCGGTACCAGCGCTTCGTCAGCCATTGAGCATCCTTATCTGTAAACCAGATCAAATTATACTGAAACAACCTTCTAGTGTTTCGGCTTGTTTTAATAGAAACAAGAAACATTTGTAGGTCATACGTACGTTGATCAATTTAAAAAGGTTCAAAATATCTAAGCTGATAGCCGAAAATCGTGTGCTTTTTATTACAAAAAATCATTTAAATTCAAATGTCTCGACAACATTAAGATTTCGGATTGGGCTTTGTATAATAAAATCAGTCAAAAACGTTATAAGTTATAATCCCTTAACGGGAATTTGTCTACTTACCCAGTAACTGCATACTAAACATTATTACCTCAAAGAGGTGATTCTTAGGACAACCTTGAGCCCAAAGATATAAACCAATAAGGAATAATACTTAGTACTTACCCATATCCAGCAGTACTAATTTCTCAGTGAGACAAAACAGTAGCTTTTCACAGATCTTGTTGGTACCTCCTGCTGCGTAACACATTAACCATAAAGAATATAGAGTCTTAATTTCTCGCCACACGAAGTAAAAGCGAAGTAATTCCACCTGAAAAAACAATATATTCCTTTAAATATAAATAATATTTCATTGAAAAATGATACATTTGGTATTTTCATTTCTGACTTTCTTGCCTTCAATCAGGTCAATTAATTGGTGTAAATGGAAAGGTAGAATTTCAAGCCATTTTAATTTCAGCATATAAATTTTCTACAATATTCTTCGCGATTGACTGACTTCAATTAAATCTTGTAAGTATTGATATATGTAAAACATCACAGGTATATTTATATAACACAGACGAAGCTGTGAATCTCGGCTACGACTGTGGTAGGAACACTGTTGAAGATTGGTTGTGCTGATCATTGTAATTCTATAAAGGACATACCTACAGACAAACATTCATTTTTATAAATATAAATATATATAACCTACCATTGCACCCTTAGCTATAAACGCTATAACAGCGTACACAATGCTCGTGTATTTAATTATAGACACTATTGTTACAATCTGAAACAAAACACACTAGTTGTATCGCATGGCTTCACTCGCATTTCTGTCGAAGTTCTCGTAATTAATCAATTTTACAAGTATTCCAATTATTGAATCACGTAAATAATAATTGGTGTGAATTTACAACACTGTTAATTGCTTGTCCTGTTTGTACAAGCCGATTCTACTAAACTATTTCTTAGAAAAGATAAGTTATTTAGTCAATATTATTTAATTGTCAATCAATATTAAGAAAATCATGATTTCCTTATATTTTATTACACAATAATACATTGTTTTTAGTTAAAATGACTGTGATTAGAAATTAATTATTAAATAAACATTCTTTTCTTTATAAATAATGTATAGATAGTTATTTAAATGAATATCTACCTGTGAATGAAACGGCTTAGAGAAGCTAAAAGTCGCTGCAAGCAACTGCCTATACACTTGAGAACCTATAACAGGATCTTTATCTATCAATTTATTCAACCTCGTATTAAAGTTATCAGCAATCATCGCGTAAAAAGCCAATTCTGTATCTTGGACACAAAACGCAACCGATACTAAAATAACAAAACGTGTAGGAAACCTCAAAATCATTAATGTTATTCCATCTATAGCCAACGATATTAATGAGAAAAATACAGCTGAAGTAATGTTGTTTCTAATACTGATTTCTTGGTCTTCGAAGAATCCAAATTTTTCGTCCAATTCCTTGACTTCATCGAAAAACACTGTTGTATATCTAGTGGCTATTGCTATCCGTATAATTAACAGACCAGCCACTCCTTCGGCTATATGAATGTAGCCTTTAATATCATTATTTTTTATCACTATAATATCATAGATGATAAAACTGGTGATACTTATAAAGGAGAGCAAAGTAAGTGACCATGACATAATCTTGTATATGAAACTCTGAAGTAAGAAAGACCGATTTATTAAGAACACGCTTTGGAAAAGAATATAAATTCTCAAATGGTGGATCGTATGGTTGGTCATTTTAATTAATTTTTAAATCACTTATGCACTTATTTTAATTATTTTAACATTAAATGTGGTATTCATAAATATTTTATATAATAAACGTCCTGTTTGAGCGCGCGTACAATAAAACCTACTTGGGTTTTTATAAAATGAATCAAATTATATGAATTGATTTTATAGCCTCCAGAGAGTTGTTATCTAAAGCAACAGAGGTTAATGTTTTTTTTTATTATTCATAGGATTCAATTCATAACCTATATTTGATATTACAACTAAAAATAATTGCTCATTTTTTATTAACTACGCTTTTTTACGATTTAAATTTCGTTCAGTCATAGGACGAGGTTTATTTGGTGGAGGAGAATTATAATTAAAAAAAAATATCAATGAATAAGTACCTATCACATTGACCTTGATTTAATCTTATTCAAAAAAAATATAAAAAATATTATACATAGAGCTGCATAAATATGAAGTTACTAATTTCATCACTATTATAATTTTTTTTAAAGCTTATATTAATTTAACAAAATAGTGCATAGTAAGTATCTTCACAGAATAATAAAGTTTATTAAACATATGTAGATACTGAAACAAGTAGTGTATAACGAGCGTAGACCAAAAATCTTTCCCTCAAAATACTATTACAACGTTTCTAGAAGATAATATAAAATAGAAACATTTCAACGCTCTTCAAGCATTTTCATTTACATTCATAAATATTCACAATGATTTAAGTGCTCTGAAATTCATACGAATCCTGGATGCACTAAGGTGTTATATTTTCATTGACGTCGCCACATTTATAAACTTATTACTATAATATAAGTTAATATTTGGAATGAGAAATATTGTTTTCTATTTTTCGATTAACTGCATATTTTATATTAATTTCTGTTACAAAACTGCTCAGAATTGTTTCATTTTGTCGAGATAAATTGCACTAGAATTTACTTGTCCGGTAGTTAGATAGTTTAAGCAATGTTATCACTACATAGTATAAAACAAAGTCGCTTTCTCTGTCCCTATGTCCCTATGTCCCTTGGTATGCTTAAATCTTTAAAACTACGCAACGGATTTTGATGCTGTTTTTTTTTAATAGATAGAGTGATTCAAGAGGAAGGTTTTAGTATATAATTTATTAGGTTTTAGACAAAGCGGGCGAAGCCGCGGGCGGTAAGCTAGTATGTTATAAAACATTATACTTAGAGAAACAATAATTTTAAACGAATAAATCGATATCCATCCTATACCGAGGATAAAATAACTATTAATTTGCTGAATGTGTAAATAAACTAATGTTGATATTAAGTTTAAACGTAAACAGTACATTTTGTTGATTTCACGGTTTTTAGTGAGTAAATAACGTAAATAATTTCATTTGATATTTGTGCGATCTATGCAATACAGTTATAATAATTAATTAATTATCAATCTTGTTTATCTTTAATATGAAATTGCAACTAATTTGTTCATTAAAAATAATTATAAATTATCTGTGAAACATGTAAACAAAAATTGTTTCAATTAAGTGAAACAATAAAATTTATTTTAAATCCTAAAATATCAAAGTTTGATTTTAGCAAGTAGGCACCCAGATTTATATAAAAATAATATATAAAAATTATTTATTTGTTTTTAATGTGTTGTTATCCTTTTAAAAGTACCTACATTACATGGTGTTAAGATCTCTCATCTCTCTCTCATCTTTTATCAGTCTTATTGAGGCACAGCCCCATTTAATTACTGTCTAGAAGTGCTTACAGATAACAGCTGACCCGATTGGTCAGATAATGTGCCTAGTCTAGTACAATTTATGTTATATTGTGTGTACATAGCTATAATACGTTTATATTGTGATTGCCTAAGCTCTGTATTTAGGGCATATTCTATATCCCAAAGGCAAGCGAAACACTTGCGATGGTGGTATCTAGTGGGTAGTATCTAGGTATTATATTACCTGTGGTGGTTTATAGATTATCATAATAGGAGTCACTGATCACTTACGCTATACTTACTTAGGTGACACGCATCCTTTTTAGTAAAAGAATAAAATAAAATAATAGAGCATTAAAATACGATATTTTAAGAGGCATCGTAATGTAAATAATCAAATGTCTATTTTTCATTCTTATTATCAATCATAATAAATACACTTACCCAAAAAAAGAAAGATTATCTGAAAAAAAGTATGTGCGAAACATCACAATAATATGATAACAATTTATTCATTGTAGTAAACCTAAACTGTTTTTATTCTAATTTGTTGATGAAAAAGAACTACTACGGGAAAATGTCCTTGTATTAATTAATCTATATTAGGTGTGTCGGTTTTCTAAATGATACGAATTTTCGCATAAACCTGTCAGTATTACCCAAAAATATCACTGCGTAAAAATATAATATTAAGTATGTAGTTAAAAAGACGCATACCAAAGTATCTAATACATTTCCTTACAACGCCCACACACTAATAAAATCTCGAATAAAAACAGCAATATAAAATTCTAAAGAGAATAATGGATGCCACATTACATGAAGCCACTGTAAGAGAAAATGGAGGGAAAATGCGATCTGAATGATGAAAATAAGTGCAATGCGAATCGGATAGATTTCTTTGTATTAGAATTAACATTCATATAAACAAGACGGATTTTTATTTTTACTTTGTATCATAAGTATTCTAAATCTTAATAAACATTATTTCTTCTCCTTAACTGTCCAATTGGTTTGAAAAGCCATACAACAACTTCAATATGAACAGCTAATATCAAAGATTTGCCAATTCAATCTAATATTATAATCTCACCTACGAATTTCATCATTCGATTTTCAATATGTTATTTGCCTCTTAATTATTTGAAGTAAGTAGAAAATTAAGGTGTGATTTAAGCTGTCTATTTCGAGTCAGTAGCGCCAAAAATAAATGTAATTTGCAAAGGTAACATAAAACTTTCTCGGTGCCAGAATTTTATTAAAATCACGTCGCAAAAGTGTGAAAAATGTAAGTACCTTGCGTTTATATTAGAGCTTAAATTAATAAGCAGATTAGCTTCCTTTATCACCAACTCACTTTTTGTGCGTAACGTGACTTGAAAAGCTTTTGTTAAATTTTTATATTATTTTTTACAATAATAAATAATATTTCTGTATATTAAATACTAGTTCTGCCCGGTGGGTGTATCCGCATTCCTCCGCTCCTATTGGTCTTAGCGTGATGATGATAGCTTAATAAGCATTCTTCAATTAACCGGCTATGAAATAATTTTTCAAATTTAACTAATAGTTAACACACCAACAAACTCTTCAGCTTTATAATATAAGTATAGATATTCACGCAAATATACATACATATTAGAAAAGATGTCTTTCTCATAATATGTTTGTCTACTATTTTTCTGTATTTGTGTTTTGAAATATTTATAGATTTTGTGATAAGAGGTGAGCTGATTAATAAATTATTTTCGTTTATTTAATTAAATTATATTACTTATTGTAAGCCTAGACCTACTATAACAATATAGGATACTGTACTAATAGATAGTTATTACCAAATTATGGTTTCAGGAACTTGTAGTCACTTGAATCTACAATTTGGTTAATAGACAATTAGTACTCTAACTATAATTTGATCTAACCTAATCTGTTCGAAGGCCAAATGATCAGGCATCAAGCATAAATGATTTTATAATAACTTTTATAAGTTTTCTTACCAATTTAAAACTTGCTATAAAGAGTAGTTCTACTGAAAGCTTCACAGGAAAAAGAGATTTTCACAGAAAATATTGAACCAGGAAGCCGCGGGCGAGAGCCTTTTAAAAATACAAACATTTACATGTTTAATTCACGTGTAACATGTAAATTATCAATAAAGCTAAATATAAATATACCTACTAATAATATAGGTATAGCTGAAATGTTTGTTTGAAAGCGCTAGTATCAGTAACTACTGAACCGATTTTAAAAATCATTCTAATGATCGCTAAGTTGTATCCTATCCTATCCTATCCTACTTCCTACTAATATTATAAATGCGAAAGTTTGTGAGGATGTGTGTGTGTGTGTGTGTGTTTGTTACTCTTTCATGCAAATACTACTGAACCGATTACAATGAAATTAAGCACACATATAGAGGGTAACTTGGATTAACACGTAAGATAGGTTTTATCCCGGAAATCCCACGGGAACGGGAACTATGCGAGTTTTTCTTTGAAAACGCGGGCGAAGCCGCGGGCTTAAATCTAGTTTAGCTATATGTACCACAGACGAAGAACTGAAAGACCGCCAGTATGATAATGTAATATTACTTTTTGACGAAAGTTCCTATGCCATAATTATAAAACACTAACTAGGTATAGGTAACTGTCATTACAAACCCCTTCGTCATTACAACCCATAATTTCATTCAGAAATACCATTTCTAATTAGAATCCATTGCTATCATAGAAATAGCGAGTCACTTATAAACAATATATCACGCAGTAATGAGAAAATGATATTTTGAAGCGGGAAATGCGTCGTTAGCCGACACTCAATGGATGAGATGAAACCCCGCAGGTGACGGGGAAATTAACCCTTGATTATTGCGATGGAAAAAGCTAAAGATTGGTATGGATGTGACGTTTATTGTGGTGAGTATTTTTAAAATGGTAAATAAATATGTGTGAATTTCGGTAGCGTAGCATGTAGATAAAATTACTTAAAACACATTCCTTACACATTCTTAACAATTAATTACATGTATGTTATTTAATGAACAATAATTATGTTACTTTATACAGGTTCTACGAAATAAATCCTTTCACTCGACATATTTACCCTTTAAAGAACTTAAGATTTTTTTTAGTTTCAGATTATTTCATTTATATACTCTCAAGTCCCATTGTCCATTAAAGATTTACACTAAACTTCTTTACAAAGTACCATCATTAAAAATAATATCTATCCAATCACACAAATATCAGATAGAAAAGCACTTATCCATAAAAGCTTTCGTCCGTTCAAGCTCATTTTATACTTTAAGGACGCAATTGCATTTCATTGTTGTCTCGAACCATTCAGGATAAAAAGTAGACTCCATGGTAATTATCTCATGATTCTATGATTGAGAAGCTTCTGTTTGATAGTTCCTAATGAGGAAAGAAAGAACAACGGTGTAAACTTTTAGTAACCTATTTTTGACTCTGAATAGTTCAGACTGATTACTGGGTAGGGTTGTTATTGGCTAACTTGAAAATATTTTTGTAATAATTTTTTATCATAATATAATAAGCAATCGTAACATGTGATTAAAGGGATTACTAAGAATAAATATAAAATACATATCTTCGAATATATACGAATTTTGTGTCATACTTCTGTTGAAAATTTACTTATGGTAAGCTTTTGGAAATAAAAACACAAATAATAATTTTACCTTATAAAAAATCTAAATTCAACAAATAATTGATTCTTGCTATATTATCTGTCCAATATAAGAATTGACGTCAAACATCGATTTCTCAACACATCATCCAAAGCAATTTAACAGTGACCATGCATTCATTACAATCAGACAGGCATGAAATTAGCTAATATAGTAGTGCATATCTTGTAATGGTGTCTAAAGTATTTTATATTAAACAAGCAAACCCGGCGAACTCCGTTTCGCCACCAGAGACACCTTTTCTTTGCTATAAACCTCACGGAGCCCGAGACCTTTCCAACGAAAGCAAAACCAAACAAGTAGTATTTGCGCGAAAGAGTAACAAACACACACATCCTCACAAACTTTCGCATTTATAATATTAGTAGGATGTATACTAGCTGTCTCGGCAAACGTTGTTCTGCCTTCTCTTATCACTTATGGTCTAAGATCCGAATATAAGTCGAAATGCAACGGCGTGATAATAGAATGAGACCAATTTTATAATAAATTTAGTGTATTAAAAAATGTATTAAAAATGGGTTGACTGGGAAAATCCTTGACAGGATATTTTTTATTAATTATTAAAAAATCTTTTATTTTCATTTTTTATTAATTGCAGTTTCGAGATAATAAAACAATTTTGTAATAAAACAGCGCTGACATATTTTTTTTTTCATCATCCTATCAAGTGAAAGTAACTGGTACCGACATACCTGTTTATACCTGCCAACCTAGCCGTTTGTCCCGGTAAATATTAGAAAACGACTATGACTGCACATTCTGTAGGTTTCATACTTTAAGTCTATTATAATTTTTTTTTATTATGTTGATACTGCAATTAATTAAAAAAAAAAATGTTTTTTTTTTAAATTCATTAAAAATGTCCTGTCCAGGATTTTCCCAGTCAACCCATTTTTAATACATTTTTTAATACACTAAATTTATTATAAAATTGGTCTCATTCTATTATCACGCCGTTGCATTTCGACTTATATTCGGATCTTAGACCATTAGGGATATGAAAAATATAAGTATATACACAGAAAATTTCATGAGAATCTGTCCAGCCGTTTTGAGGAGCATGGTCACTAACATTGTGACACGATAATTTTATATATTATAATGTATATATGTAACATAAGTTTAAAGGGTAAAGGTGAGTAAATAAAATGCAAATAAACTTTACAGATATTTTATTACGAAAACTTTCACAATCGTCGTTACAATATCACTTAATTAGACGTCAGTCGATTTCCTAAAACAATATTCTACAACAATTTTAAATTCGTAACAAACGTTTAAAAATTTCCAACGTAAGAAACAAAACCCTTTGGAATAATTACATAATAAAATAATACTGCATATTCGCGTAAAAAATAGGTCGTAATAATATAAAGGAAAAACACATAAAAATATTTTTGTATGAATCATTAAAGTTCACAATATTTCAATTTGTAATATTATATGAACACAGAAATAATTTCGCTTTCAAACAAAAAAACAAATAATTACCATATTAGTCATTTTTATTGAACATTAAAAAAACCTTTTAACTTCACTTTGGACGCACCGACAATATATAAACAATTCATATCATTCATCAAAATTGACAACGTGCAAGCAAAACCTTAAAACATCTCAATATTCAAACAATGACTTAATATTATACACAATAACATATATTATTATATAAGTAATAAATAAAGGAAAAATACATACAATTACATTCATTAAAATCGATAAAACATTAAACAATTATTAACAACTTCAATTGATATCATTGATATTATATTAAAAGAGCATTCAATTCTTATTTCTAGATAAAATATTCACATTACAACTGATTTCTTAAAATTCTTCATTAATTCACTTTACCTTAAATAATAATATTTAATTAAATGCACAATGAATAATTAAAAAACTATTAAACTATAATAAATCAGCCTTTAATGTATTAAAATATATAAAGAAAAAGACGTTTGGCACTCGGAGACTGCCGCGGATGCGCTATTGCATACCATCGCATCGCTGTGCCGGTCGGAGTGGGGGGTGTTAGGTTATTTCGTTACGGAATTTTTATATTCGGTCGCCGCGCTCTAGGCCCGCGATAGAAGCTTAATAATGAACTAAAATCTAATTCACAATCGAAAAAGAATTAATCGAATTTAGAAAACCTATTATTTTGAATAACATTTTTTTTAATGAATATACTTAGACCATTTATTTACATAATATCTATCAATTGCCTATCTATCTTAAATTCAAGTGTGAAATTACAGTTTCTTACCAACACAGTATGAAAAACTTGGACTTTTGATTTTTTGGGATTTCATCAAGAAAATTATAAGAAATCTGATTGTTCCATACATATTGGACATTGGCATTGCCATGAATTTAAAACTAATTTTGCAATATATATACGAGAAAAACGTCAGATTTAGAAATTGTATGAAAAAAAAACTTGGGTTAAACTAGTATTATCAGGATAAAAGAATCCAGAAAAATATTTAACCCTATAATGCCGTACGCATTAAAAATTAAACATTTTATTTTCGACATTTCCTGTTTAACTGTATTCAATTATTTTGTTATTACCTTATTGCTTAATCCGGAAGAGATCTACTCGTATTAATTTAACCTGATCCCAAATTTTTACGAAAATTTAATTTCCCTAGAGATTAATAGTAAGATTTAATATGCAATTATAATTATTTAAAATCTATCCCTTTGATATCTAGCTCACTAATATCTATCAGATTTAAATTATCCCGTATCCGCAAAAAATATGGTAATTGACAAAAAAACTACTGATTTTTTATTAACTCCGCAAAAAATATGGTAATTGACAAAAAAACTACAGATTTTTTATTAACTCCGCAAAAAATATGGTAATTGACAAAAAAACTACTGATTTTTTATTAACTTAAAAAGTATTTGAGCTATCATTTACATATCAATAAAAAAAATTAATTATCATACAATAATGCTCTTAAAGAAAAGTGATATAATTTTTATCCTAAGTGAATTTTTCGCTTATCTACCTATTTACAAATTTATCGAATAAAACAGAATTTGTAATTATTTTAATTTGTGTACTTACATTTGAATACATTTATAATATCTATAATATACTTACGTTAGAACCATGTTTTACATTTTGGCAATTCGTGCATGATAAGATAACACCTTTCTTGAGCAATTACAATCCGTGCATAATATGAAACTCCATGGTAATCTATTTTTATTATGTTACAGTTAAAACCCATTTTTCGTAACAACGCACTTTTCCCAGTTAGAACTATTTTTAACTAAATGCTTTAAGTAGTACTAGTTCTAACTAGGGAAAACGCGTTTTAACTGTAATAATATAAACAGACATAATTTTGTATGCTATGACGTCACACACTTAGGTTAAACTATATTTAGTATGTACTACTACATATTATACATACCATCATACTAACTACTAATAGTATGTACAGAATGTAGTTTAAGTAGTGAGGAGGTAGGAAGGAGGTTAGGTGTGAATGATTTACTACTACAGTAGATATTTTTACGCATAACGTACTTGAAACTTAAAACTTAATGCCTTATATATTTGTCACTAACTGACAGTGATTTGCTATTAATCGATAAAACGTATTTTTAAATCAAAATCATACAGTTTTTTAAAACCTGTTTTTGAAAAAAATAACTGCAACTGATTGTGGTTATAATTAAGTAATGTGCTAACATTAAATGTAAATTGTTTTCCTTTTGTTACTGAGACTTGGTCAGTGGACCAAGCCAGCACATGCTAGAGTTCCAGTTTAAATTTAAGCTTGTTTCCCTTCAAAACTGCTACCAATAACCAATCCAGTATCTATTTTTCCTTCTTGTTTTTCCAGTTAGCGTTTAGGTATAAATGTTTTTGAAGATTCACCACCGTTTCACTTTCCAGAGTACCAGTACAAGTTCTACATATCAATGTTTCCTTTGGTAATAGAGACATTAACGAATCCAGAGTCACTTCCCATACTGTAGCAGTAAATCATCGTATACAGTCTATATACAGCTCTCTCTAACAGAAGGCAGAGCTGCAGCAATGGCGGCCGCTCGGGCTGTTACTCCGCGGTTCACTACTGATATGTTCTGCCGGAGAAATAGGGTTATGTATGAGAATTAATAATTTGTAAGTTGTTAATGAACATAAATCATAAGAGATCATAAAAAATGAAGCAAAATTAAATTAAAAGTTAACCCAATTTTGTGGTTGGGCCATCTTGACTTTGACATAGTTAACAGTATTTAAATAGTGAAACTCGAATTGATAAAATATTTAATCTGACATTTTGTGGTGATCACCATTTTTGATCGATTTTCATCAATCATTGCGAAAAACCACCACATGAATCCGAATCGGCCCATTCGTTTAAGAGTAACAATTGCAAAGACAAAAACAGATTTTAAATATTTTGAAAATAAAATTTCCTTTCCTTCTACTTTCTTATAATCTACCTACTATTTCGCTTACTACACATACTACAGCAAATAAAATTGATTAACTACACTTAAAACAAAATACTCACATAATTATTAGCTACACTATTAAAATCTCGATCGTTGTATATCCGCAACGTGTCGCTCTCCACCACACACGTCTTGTATTCTTCTATTTCTATTCTCTTCTTATCTATGACAATATTCATTTCATTAGAGCATTAATTACAAATAAAAACATATTCTAAACATAAAGTGATAGAGCAGTTACTAAATTTAAATATATCTTCAAAATTTTAAGTTTAACAAACTTTAACAAAATTGACTCATTCTAAGATCAATTGCCCAAATTTTCATAAAATATGCAAATTACTATCTAGAGGGTCATGACTTAATCATAAAAATGGCATTAACATTTGATCCATTTATTATAATAACTATAAATAATAAAACCATCCACGATGATACAAGTAGTTTTTATTTAGGTTACCGAAATTCCCATATATATCAAGAACTAGCGGTCCGCCCCGGCTTCGCCCGTGGTACATGTTTTCTCTACATAAGAACCATCCTTGTACTTTAAAGAATAAATAAAAAAAGAATTATCGAAATCGGTTCAGCCCTGCCATCACGTGTGAACACACGTGATGCCGTGACAACGCGAAACGGGTTTCATTTTTAGGTATATATGTAGATAAAGCCCTAAATTTAGACAATATTTGTTATCAATAGATTGTGTTATCCAAAAAGATTTTCCAATTCAATTTTCCCCCATTTCAATACTCTCCACTTTCTAAACGTAAGCGATACGCAAAAAGCAATCAAAACATTAATTGGCTATTATCTAGATGACCGCCACTTTGATTTATTCGTTGAAACGTTAGATTTACAACACTGGGCAAAGTTAAAAAGTTAAACAAATAAATTACACTTTGATAAACACTTTTGATCAATTTGTTTTAAAAATCTTTGGGATTAAAAATTCTAATGCCAATCATATATTTTAAGAAAATTAATGGTATGTAGAAGTATTATGTTCTTAGTAAGCTTTATTAATCATGTTTTATGCTGAAAGGATAAATAAAAACTTAGGTTATATGAGAAACGTACAAGTACATATAATAAGCGTTCTTCGTCCTGATTGATTGACAAAAAGCATATAACTCAAACTCAAACATTTATTTATTTAAATAGACTTCTTTTAGAAACACTTTCGAATCGTCTATACATATTTTTAACAATTACCTAGGTACCACCGATTCGGAAAGCAGTATCTATGGAGAAGAACTGGCAAGAAACTCCAAAGTTGCTCTTAATTATCATCATTAATTATTTGACTTAAATCTTACTGGAATATTCTTTATATGATCTACAACAACGTAAGATATTATCAACTTCTTAACCCATCTTACCATAATGTACAGGAATGATATCAGGATCTTCATCTGGATCCAATTTGATCTCGAACTGGCTGCTGTAGTCGATCTTCGGGGATGCTGCGTACGAGTTGATGTGATCTCGCTTCGGGAACGAGTCGATACTGTCCTCTGTGTATAGCGCGTTGCTGGGAGAGAGAAATGTGAATTGGTATTTGGTAAAATTAAAGAGGAATATAATATAATTGTACTGAAATAATTGGTGGAAATATTGGAAAGAATAATACAGGAAATAAAGATGTATTGGAATATAATAGATTATAACAAACAAATCTAGACAATTAGATTGTTGAATTTAAAGCTATAAGAATGCAGGCTTCACTATTTTACTAAATAATTTCAATTCATAACATTTCAACTGATTTGAAGTTAGTTCTGCAATAATTGTTTAGCCACTCTTACTGATGCTCATTATTCTATTTATATTTAAATAAAGAATATTTCATAATGTACCAAGCATAATATAATGTACTTAAAATATTTTAATTATAACTTTAATAGCATATTTAACCATTAAGCATATTTATGAATGATAATTACATGAAGAATTAAAGTATTTCTACAGATTACAGTAAACAGAACATGAACAGTAGCGAAACTTCCTATAAATCGTTCGAAACGGTTTACTCGCACAGACATACGCATCGGACGTAAGCGTACGCCCGATTAGGCGTCTCGTCGATGCGAGCCATTGCGTTCTCGGTAATACAAGTCAGTGCGTTTTTTTTTTTATGTCATCGTCGGCAAATGAGCTAGCGGGGCGCCTGATGGTAAGCGCTACCACTGCCCGTGAACATTTGCATAAGCGTAAGTTTTGCAGACATTATGCTTCTACAAATAGATTGCTGACGTTAAAGGGAATTGTCATAAATAAATAATGAACGAAACATAAATTAAAGGCCAGGATTGGGAAGGCTACGGGAAAAGGTTACGTACCCCGGGTATGTTTGTGTGAGTGAGCTATTTAGGCCGTTTTATAGGGACTTTGGGTACTGTTCGTGTTGTGTTTACTGTGTCACTACTCACTCGTTGGGCGGCTTGTCCCGCGCGCGGCGGCGGTACGCAGCAGCGAGTGCCGCGCACACGGCCGCGCCCAGCAGCGCGCTGCTCGCTAACACACATACCACCACCGGCGAGAGGGACAGCGGGAGAGCTGTGTCTGGGTAAGAGACGTTTTTGTGATATGTAGCCATGTCACCCATGTAGCCTTGTGTCTATGTAGCCTATGTAGCCATATAGCCACACAGTTTCCTACCAATAATGTTATTAGTAACTCATGTCTTTGTCAAATAGAACGCATTATTAGCGCACGTCAAAGCGCTAAGCGGACGCTCAGCTACGACGAAGAGATGATGACTGATCTGATGGTGATGGTGATCTCGACTGATGGTGACGATCATGTATTGACAAATAGCACGCCAGCGCTAGCAGTACGCAACGCTGATGTATGTTTGACAGTTTGTTACCGCGTAGTACAACAATACATACCGGTGTCATAGCGCGGCGTTCGGAGCGCTTTGAGGCACACCAATAACGCGCCCTATGAGACAAAGCCATTAAACGAAGAAACTAGCCGATTGCCCTGTGGCATAAGACGGTAAAAACATAAGTTTTTCAATCGTAAAAAATATAATATAATTGGTCAAGTGTGTTTGTGTCAAATTGTTACATTAAACAAATCTTTATCTTTACAATTTAGTTATAGACTATCTATGCTTGCAACTTTGTTCCTGTGAGAGGCAAAAGGACCCGCGTAATTCGTTACATTTCTCATTGATTCTGCGCTTCTGATTGTCGTAGAATGAGGTAATAGATCCCGTATAATTTGTTTTTTTTTTAACGTGATAACGTTTTTAAAATCGTTTTAGTCGGGTGACATGTTCAGAAACTTGTGTCACACCAAAACCTCACGAGCGCGATCGCAGGTATAACGAGAGAGAGACGGACCGATCTCCCGTCTCATCTCGAGCGCTGCCACTGCATTATGTTATCACGTAAACATCTCGATCGTAAACCTACTTTACAAACAACCATTTTTTTCTTTAAAGCTTCGATCCTATTCCTATTTATGTTAGGTTTTGTCTTCGCGTTCCTTTAAATACATGAAACTAATCAAACACTAAACTATTATTTCATTTTCAACCAGCATTTCCTTAGATAACCGCTTTTTATCATTAGTAGAGATAACTTAAATACATAATATTATTGTGAAAATAACTATAATTTGCATTTGAGATAAACCGAACCCATCGTGTCAGTATTTTCAAATTTAACTTTATTTTACGTACGAAAATTATCACAATTAGTTGATAATCTGATCGTACTGAAATAGTTGATATCTACGGTTTATATATTTTTTTAAATAAATTACTTTTCCCTACAAATTATTTTTAAACTCAGATAAATTCGCGTACATCCCCTAGTACAGAAATAAAATTAATATACTTAAGGAAACTCATCGGAAGTTTCCCGCTTAACGCAATTAATCCATATTAATAGCATACATAATACATTTAATATCTCCGTATCAGAATTTCATAAATATCAATTAATTTATGTAGATTTAGTCTCGCCGTAAGATGGCCGAGTGGAGGCCGAAAGGTCGGGAAAATTCCCCGACACTTTATATTTCGGGAGAAATTTCTAAATATATTGTTTTATTTTTATCTTTGCTGTATTATGAGTAATTTAATATTATGCTAATTTTGGCTTGTAATTTCCGGTGTAAAGTGGATAAATTGGATGAGATGGATGGTGAAACAGTATATTCGTTTTTTTTAATATTAGATTCATTTATATTGTCAAAAAAACTGTTTAATTGGTAAATTTTCATATTGCGTATATTTTATTTTCCTGTATTCAGACCTAATTACATAATACGTGGTGATCTAGGTACATAAACCATGTGTATTTCTATTCTATTTCGACTATATGCTTTAGCTTTTCATACCCTGCAACACGGTAAATACCAATTCTTTACAAAACATATTTTAACAGCATACATTAATATTATTTGACCCGAAAACTTAACCAATAAGTATCTCTCAAGCAAGTTATAGATTAGAATTAGATAGTAACACGGTTGAACCTCAAATTCAAATTCAAATTCAAATTATATTTATTTGCAAGAATGTAGTACAAATCTCTCAATATTTATCAAAGCCGAAACTCGAGTTATGACGTAAGCATCAAGTGGTTCAACTTAGTTCAACGATTAGCAACTCCTAAGTGCGACCAGCTACCAAACTTGCACCGTAACACAAGTTATTCAATTTAAGTTTACTTGCATTGAGATAACTTGTAATATCTTGGATTAATTGCTATCACATAAGTGTTAAGTACTATTGTTGTACTTAAGTTGGAATTTTTCAGTTACTATCCGACAAGTTTCTAAATGTTATTTCTAGATAGATTTTTAGAAGCTATATTATAAAACTCGTAACGCAAATAATTATTATAGCAGACTATATTCAGTTATTAGAATCTATACTATAAAGCTGAAGAGCTTGTTTGTTTGAATGCGCTAATATCAGGAACTACTGGTCCGATTTACAAAATTCTTTCGGTGTTAGATTATAGATAGCCCATTTATCGAGGCTTTAATATATCAGTACGCTAAGACCAACAGGAGCGGAGCCATGCGGGTGAAACCGCGAAGCCTAGCTAGCCTAACTACAATAGCTAGTTATTGTTAAAGGTACAAAATTAAACAATGAAAAGAGAAGGGACAAGAATAAAAAGCATAATTGAAAAAAAATAACATTTTCGAAATTTTTTAAATCACACACATATTCTTTTGGAATATAGTTTCGACAATGTTCATTCAACTGACTACATTCGACCAAAATCATTAAAAACTATTAACCCAACAGTTGAACAAAGCCATAACAAAACTACATAATATATCCAAATTAAATCTTAGTTACATCTCCTAACATATATATCGCAGGCAAATTTTTTCCGTCCGCGTAGGCCCCCAGGGACCGCGCTACGCTTTGCGACTAACAATGGAAGAACTTTCGAGGCTTTACGTCCGAAATTCACACGGTATTGTTTTTATTCAGCTACCCGCTTTAAATTTATTGAAAAAACTATGGTCTGTAGTTTGGAATGCATGGGGTATTGGGTGTGCCTCTAAATACACAAACAAAGACTTCTTCTCTGATGATATTGTTCGTGGTTTCATAATCGTAATTCTAGGGTTTTGCTATCGCTATTGAAAAAGAAGTAAGTTTAATAAGGACCATTTTAACTGATTTAAAACGTTATTTATTCATTATTTTAATGTCGATGTTTCATAGGCGGTTTTGGGACTTCAAGGTAAAGGCAAATTAATTGTTTATGAATGCGCGAAATTTCTGTTTTCTTTTTTTTACTTGTTTAATTTATTTTTATTAGTAGCTATATCCTATACCTACCTTACCTGTCACGATGATGTACCTATCCTAAATAGTTCAATTTTCATCTAATTAAAGTATCTACTATGTACTTATGAAAAGTATCATTACAATCAGTTTTTGTCAGTTATTTTCTGGCAAGAAATCTGGTTTCTAAAACCATACTCTTTAACTTTAATACGCGGCAAAATGGCGCACGAGGGATAAATTCCGCGGACGGCATCAAGCCGGAAATCATGTTGTAATGAGGTTTTTTGAATACTCCAAGTGCTGTTGTTTATTTCATTTATCTGTTCTTTCATCTCAATTCATAAACAACTAGCTCTCAACTGGATAGCTTCTACGAAAACGGAATGAATTTCAATTCGTTCGTAGAATTGGTAATTCTGTATGGTAAGTGCAAGTCGATGTAAATAGATCTGAATCTTGTTTGGATGGACTAATCAGTGAATATACATATTAGATTGTATGTTTTCCTTTCTAAAACTAATAGAGAAAATGGTACAATACAATACACGCAATTAGAAAATTATTTATAGATTATATTTTAAAGTTTTATGTTAAATATTAATATAGAAATTCAATAAATTATTTATTTATTGTCATAATATAAACCATAACATAGACAAGACTAAGATTGACAGGTTTCCATTAATATACATTGAATTTTACCAAACCTGAATTTCCGGTACAACTAAATTCACTTAAACATTGCAGAACAATGAATATTTTATTTTATATGATAAGGATCGATGTAAATGTTTAATAATTAAAATGGGTAAACTAGATGCTTACCTAATAGTGAACAGGAATTTGCGCAAAACGTCTTAATAAACAGGAAATAGCTTTTAACTCTTCTAACATTGTTAGAAAATGTTGAGTTAGAAATTGATTACAGATTAAACTAATTGTAAAATATATGAATGACTTAATTTCAGTACCACAACACAAGGAAAGGGAACAATTTCGAGATTTTTGTGACAACATTATTATTACTTTGAAAAAAACTCTGGCGGGGATGATTTCATTGTATACCTAAAGGTTATTAAAAGTTACTGATGTTGAGAATTTGAGTAATTGATATGAATTTAAGCAAATGAAACACTTGCAATAATATTATGTCGAGTAGTTTTAAAAATGAAAAAGCTCAGGCTGCAGGCTCAGGAAAAAGATAGGGTTGCCCCAAGCTTTAGGGTTTGTACTTTTAAAAAATTAAACACGGACAAAGTCGCGATCATTCACTAGTCACAGATAAGTGAAGTTAAGAGGAAATTGAGGTATATTTAATCAATAATCACTCGTCGTGTGATCCATGAATGTAACCACACCATTACGTGGTCGCGTTATGAAACCGACGAGCTATTATCGCATGTAATAAATTAAGGTTCGGTTATCCGTAATATACGGTTTTGCATTTTGTACAAAAACTTGTGATTATGCGCTGGTGGTTACGGTTAAATAGATCAAAATAGGTTTGATTCGTCAAATTTACAAACATTCATGTTTTGTTAGATGAACGCGGTCCAAATGATGGTCGACAAAATAATAAAATTAGTATATTGATTTTGCAAATGATCCACTAGCTAGCATAGTGGATTATTGCTTAAATGGTCACAGGAGATGCTATTTATAGTTCTCCTGTGACCATTTCATTTGTGACTGTCATTAGTGATATAATATCATTGATGTATGACATTAATTAAACTATCAGTGAACAGTTTCAGCGCTGGATATGTTTTATTTAGCTAATATCTGCTAATACCGAAAAATATGGAAATTTACGTCAAAAACTATCAAATAGGTAGTGCGTCTTTGAAAAGTACGGAGGTACATATAAATCGGTTCACCCAGTCGAAACTTCGGAAGAAACAAAAATCTGTCAAATCGAGAACAACCTCCTGTTTATGAAGTTGATAAACAATTAACATACCTATAACAAAGCTTTCAAATAAAAAAAGACGTGTGGCACTCGGGGACTGCCGCGGTAAAGCTATTGCATGATATGCCTTCAAGCCACACCTCCGAGCCCGTCGGAGTGGGGAGCGTGAGGTTTTTTCGTTACGGAATTTCTCGATTCGGTCCCCGCGCTCAAGGCCCGCGATAGAAGCTATGCAATAGCTTAAAATAATCATCAAAATCGGTTCACACAGTCGAAACTTCTGAAGTAACAAATAAAAAAATACACTTAAAACCCCATTTTTTAGTGAAACTACCTACCCTCATTTTCATAAAGTCGGTTACCAAAACTCACCAGTATATCTATCAGGCGACACCACACTATACAACGACAGCACTTCCCCGCGCCCCGCACCGTTCGCCGCGTATACTCTTAGTAGCAGTCCCCCGCTAGTGGACAGGTTGGACACTGTGAATGTCGGCGTGTTTGATGTTATGTTCGCTTGTACCTGGAGGGAATGTGTTTGTTGAATTTTAGTATCAAGTCTATTATAAATAGTAGGTATGTTAGTATATTGAAAAATATTTTTAGCATATTTTAATTACCAATGTTCCGAACATTGCATTGATGCTCATCAATTCGTATTCATTCAATCCGAAAGCAAAAATAAAGACAATTTTTGACAGTGGTTTATAACTCTTTTAGAATAATTTTCATATTATAATTAATATAAACAAATTTTTTTTTATCTGAAAAGTAACAATATTTTTATCTGAAAAGTAAGTCTAACTATGAGTCATTGAATATGCCCAATTAAAAATACAATAAATAAATCACAATATTATGTTCAACACTTTTCATTGTCATCTTAAATTACTAAAACAGCACGACCTGTACACTGCTGATGTGATATGATATCCCATACACTCCTTTAGTTGATAAGTTGATAATTTGATATCGATAGAAAACTAGTTATTGCTTTTGATCACTTTATTTGTTGCACAATAATTATAAACTAATGATGATATGGGTCATTGTCAAATTTTGCGCAGGTAAACTTGTCCCTCAAAACTTTTTTACTTCTATACCATTAAAAAGTTAACTGTCACTCAAAACTTACAGCAAATACAAACTTAATCGCATTACTAATAATATGTTAATAAAATAAAGGCCTATTTTTCATTTTTTATTTTATTTTTTAAAGTAACATTGTGGTTTTTTCTGGTAACAGAAGGGTTTTCCATACAAATTTGACCTGTCCCAAGTAGCACTTCGTTACAGAAAATATAAAATAACTACAATTTCCAATATACCAACCCACATCAATTAAAATATTACTATAAACAGAATATTGTAAATATTTCTAAGAGTAGATTTTAAAACCGATCAGTGCTAAAATTTATTTTATAAAAAAAATTTTAACTTTGTCCCACGTAGTGTTTAGAATCGTGTGCTCTACTATGTTACTAAATAAATAATTACTCAAAATAGAGGTGGCGCTGTTTTCGACTTTCTATTAGCTTGAGCAAGGTTTCTGCAGCCATTGTGGTCGTTCGTTAGGTCGGGGGGAGGGGTACACTGAATTTCAGTCGACCGCATGGCGTTGAACGTGCCGCGTGTTTTTATTCCGCATCAACATTGCTTCAACATTGTTACCTCCCTATTAACGTAAGTAAAACCGTTTTTTTCTATTATTTTACGTTCAATTTGTTGTTTAAGGGGTAATTATGCTCAATTTGAAATAAAAAAATAACTAAATGCATTATTCTATGATTTATGTCTTTTAGAATGTAAAATTTACAACTCTGTTATCATCATTCTGTTACTTAGCTCATGGTAACAGAGTTGAGTAAGCATGTATTCTTTAACTTTTGTTTGAAATTTTATATTTGTAATATTTTTTTTTCTTAATAATTGGTTTCCTAAAGTAATTTTGAGTTGTTATATGTAAATAAATCATATATAATTAAATGTTACCTTGAAAATATTGTTACAGGATACCTATTCTGCCGTTATTATAACGCCCTTAAAATGCTTCTCACGCTAGCTGAGCAGCAAGCAAGTTAAGAGAAACATATCGCAGTTATTTACAGATTATATAAAATTTAAGTAACAATTACAAACAGTTAACAAGAGATACGAGACGTATTAAAAACAATGCAACAGAGAAAAACGAAAAAAGTCTAAAAATACGGACGGCAATCCAGTAAATCCAGTAAATGCTATTAAAAAACGCCATGAAAAAGTTAAGAATCGGAAGGAAAAGTATGCTATTGATAAAATATTTGACAAGAAGGCCGTTAAATTCTCTAGACAGGAAATACAAATTATAAAAGAATGTCTTGCTGTGGATCAAAGTTTCATATGAAAAAAATCAGCCCACATGTAAGAAAAATGTTTTAAAAACCAAAATCAATCTTTTCGAACGTGGAAACATATCAAGAGTATGCAATTTATTCACTTATAGTACAAAAAGAACAACTAAGTTACTGTGTTACAACTCTGTTACTTTCGTGTCCCGAAGATTAAAGAACATATAATTACGAAATTTAGGAAAAGCTATTCAATATAATACTGCTATATTACAATAGGTTAATTTGCCAGTTAATGAAGCGGTTATATGTTGTAATTAGCTGTTAATTTATAGATATTTCATGGAGTTGTGTAGAATTTAAGGTTTTCATAAAGTAACAGAGTTGACTAAAACTTTAAATGAATTACTGTAAAACTTAAAAAAAAGCTTGTACTTCTAATGGTGATTATAAGATATAAGACTGTAATTAATATAAAAGCCAAAATATGTGCGACTGGCTTATTTAATTTTATGATAAAAGGTAAAGTATAATGATAACAGAGTTGTATTTTTTCACCACCCTGACGCACTAAAACTGAAATAAATCTTAAATTATTAGCTAAACATCGCGGCCAACTTAAATTAACCCTACTTCAGTTGTTTTAACAGGCACAGGCATAAAGAAAAGTTCAATTTTAAAATATTTTCTTTTTCACATTTTTGAAATCTGCAGTTACGTTTACCTGCGCAAAATTTGACAATGACCCATATATGATTTGATTTATGATATTTGATAGTTGATGATGATAATAGATATGATTTGATTTATGATATTTGATAGTAATTGATAGTTGACGATGATATTAAAGCGCATACACCCCGAGCCCTTTACACGAGTCGCGAACGCAGACTTCTTCGGTAAAGATGTTCTTTTTACCGTAATGAAATGGGATCGTGTAAAGCGCAGGATGTACGGCTAGCCCGTACACGACCCTTCGATCCCAACGAGACACACCATCATCACCATCCCCATCCCCATCCCCATACTCACAGTGAGCGTGGGCAGGTCCAGCACCTCGAGATGGAAGGTCTGCGTGAGCCCCCCCCTGCCGTCCCCCCCCGCGCCGCACCGCACCGCCAGCGCCGCAGCGCTCTGGTTCAGCACGGAGCAGTTGTGGAGCGGAGCGGGGACACCTTGGGGAAGGTTTCATATGGAGACAATTATTAAAGTCGAAAATAACGGAAAGTGATATTTTTAAGACTTTAGACGTGACTTCGCAGCGCGGCAGTCGAACGACTGTGGCAACTGGCAATGTCTAAATTTCATAGTATAGGCGTGGCCACCGCGCGAGCGATGAGACGACGTTGCGAGCGCGAATAAATTTAAGAAATATATAAATTTTTTATTCTTGATTATGAAAAAAATCGAATAATTACCTACTGTTAAAATAAGGATCGACAATGGAAATTTTAAAATAAATATGCCACTCTGTTCTAACCAGAGCGCGCTTATCATGTGAAAGAATATGTTTCTGCCCCGCTTCAGCTGTCGCGCTGCTCACATTGTTATAACTACAACTATTTGTTTCAATGTACACACATATTTTGTTTTATTCTTTGTCACTGCTTGTTAAAAGCATTAAAATGTAAATATTCCACTTATTTTATTCATATTTAACCGGAACATTAAGTCACATCGTTTATTCGCAAAAACAGTATGTGGGTGTTACATTAAGGCACAAACGATAAAATAAGCATAAAATGTTTATTGAATATTTCATATATTTAATCGAAAGCTTAAACAAAACGGTTTATCATAAATAACGCGCCATAAAACATTCAGATATCGCTTATATACAATTCTGTTTACTGCAACAGCGTAAAATTAACTAAATAGAAGCGAAACTTGGAATTTGAGAGTGAAAACTATCTCGCAATTTGGACCATCTAGAAACTTTTATAATAAGTAGCATCTCCGCTATCCAACTCTTTTAGAAAGCATTTGAATTGTAATTTTTGAACAATTTACCGCAGTCGAGAAGTTGGCTGAGAATTCGAGGGAATTCAGTAAGAAACTTTACCTCAGTTGATGTATGCCAGAACTATTATTGGAAAATGATAGTAATTTATACAGAAACTTCGATGAGAATCTATTGGGATGATAATGTTTTCCAATGTTATAGACATGTTTTTGATTTGTAGCGGTTTCGCTGCGTACAAGCTTTTGTACCTACTGCTAAGGTGTCATTCACATAATTTAATGGGTTGACTACTTTTTAATAGTTATCTGCGAAATAGGTACGAAGTTTGTGGGAAAAATAATTTTAACAAGCTCAGCGTGGGAGCGATCAAATTCAAATTTGTACCGTCACAGACTACTAAGAGGCATTACAAGAATAGGTCTACGTTGAATAAAATTAAAAATATTTAAAAAAATTGTCTTTATTACAAAGCTCTAGGCCAGTTATTTATATAATTGTGATAATTTTCCGTCTAAACTCTATCAAAGTGAAGCCAAGCGTCTGGTCAATCATAAAACCATCTCTGCATATACCAAACAAGATCACCTAGCTCATATAAAATTTCATTTTGCTTTCTAAAAAACATCCAACATGCATCTTAACATGAATATATTTTCATTCGACCAACACCAATAGAATATTCCCTTACAATTTCTGTGAATATTTATTTTATGTGAAAAATGTAGTGTAGCGGTCAGACAAATGGTCGCCGGCAATGAGGCAGAACACAGCTAGCGGAAACTATTTGTACTTTATTTTTCGGTTCTCGTTGGAATTATTTTTTGTTGGAGGATATATTTTTTTGAATACTGACCATTAGACTTTGTAACAATAGGAGGATCGAAAATATAAACAGTTAAGTAGGTAATTTCAAACTAAATAGGTATGTATGTAAGATTCAACTGAACCTTTGAAGTGAGATTTTTGAAGAGAAGTAATTAAAAATAAAAGCTATTGATTGTCAGAATAGTGTATACTGTATAGATACACCATACAGATACATAAAAATATGGTATCTATATTAGTGTCACGGAAAAGTATAATACAATGAACTACTTGAACCTCGGTATGTGAAAGAAGGACAAACAAAGGAACACACTTTCGCATAGTGTTACTAAGTAAAATATTAGTATAACTTAGGAGATAATGTTAGTAATTTAATCGTTATTAATATTACCAAAGATTTTAGTGAATAGAATACTCACTAGCAGCCACAACACTAAACGAGCAGGGTTCACTCTGCACACCGGCCGAATTGGTTGCTAGGCAACCGATAGACCCGAAGTCAGTCGCAGATCGCGGTGTGTAGCGGAGTGTCGATGTGTGACCCGATTGCTGGGAGAGGCTATGGGAAATATAGTTTAAATAAATACCTAATTATTTTGGGCAAAAACTAAACAGTCTTCTATGGGAAATATAGTTAAGTAATAATTATATTATGCAAAAAAATAAAACGTCTTCAAATTGTAAGTACTAGACAAATATGAATCGGAAACGGCCATCTTTCAAGTAAAAAAATTATAATTACTTATGTTGCGATTTAAGTACATAATTATTTTGTTAACTAGGTTCACTCAGTCAAAATTTTTGAGGTGATAAAAAAGCCTAAAAGAAAAAAAATATAGTCAAACTGAAAACGTCCTCCTATTTTTTAAGTCGATTGAAACACACGTTAATGAGATAAAATCATGAAATTATTGTATTGTCATCGGTTATAAAGTTTGAATCAACTGTCTTAAAGTCAATTTTAAATACTACTAAAACGCGTCAATATACCTGTAGTTACCTAGAATGATAAATATTTTCCATGACGTAAGTAATTAATAATTATGTATTATTCATTCAATTATAAAATTAACATCCTATATCTGACTCAATGCTGATAAATTCTAGGAATTTTTTTCCAATAACAGGGTTTTATCAAAAATTTATGACCGAAAGTGTTAAATTTGGTCGAATACATTCCTTTTTCCTGATAAATATTATAAAAAAATGTAATCAGATTAATTTGTGGCTATTATCGTTGCTCAGTTATATAGTGAACTTTAATTATCAAAATAACTAATGAAACATTTTTATAATACCTTACTGAATTTATTTCAAGAAAATTAAAGTAGCAATTTACATCAAACAATCAGCCAACAAAACAATCCAACGATCAACCAATCAAACAATTTCACCGTCAACATTCAACCATTTTTTTTTTTTTTTTTTTTTCAAGTGGGGAAATCTTGCCTAAGATACCCACGGCTCCCGGGGAAGGAGCCGTGGGTTATGTCGGATTCCTACCGACTAAAACCCCACCGTGTACCAACGCGCTGCTTTAGACGGGATGCGGGTACACATTCGCAATCTTCCGCATGTCCCGCCCAGCAGTTGCCCGTTTCCAGGCCCTCCGCCACTTGCCCGTTTCCAGGCCCTCCACCAAATGCCCACCCCGGTCAACATTCAACCATTCACCAACCAATCAATCAAACTTTATTACTCGTAACTTCAGTATACCTACCAACAAAGTTTGCCTGGAAAAGATCGCTGTTCTGTACGTTTTTGAATTGACTGTGGCTTTTCGTATCGTTTCCTTGTTTTGGAGCAAATAAAGTATTTTCATTCATTCATTCGACCAACTATTCACCAACCACTTCACCATAATATAACAATTAAGATCACTTACCCAGGATCTATCTCTCTCCCCCCTGTACCATTAAGTGTCCACACAAAGCGTGCTGGCGCTGGGCTGCCGTCCACTTCACAACTTAGTTCCACCACTTCATTGAGAATTGCTCCATATGTGTGGTTTGGTGACTTGCAGGAGGGGGGATCTGGGGGGAAAATATTTGTTAGAATATCTTTCAAGTGCCAATGACTCAAGGGTATTTAATGTGTTATTGCTATAGATGATAGACTTGCCGAATAGGGATATAAACTTATCTGATCATGATTCTGATTTCAGCTCGCATTTTGATCTAGGTTCTAATTAGTGTCACTTTTAATTCAGATGCTGATTCTGATTCTGCGTTGTCGCGTCGCAAGTGACGTTCCACGCAAATGTAATCCCCATCAGCACTACGTTGTACATTATAATGCAACTTCTGTTCCAACTATCCCAACTCTGATATTTTCCCCTCTAAAATAATCACTAACCAAAATATCACTGACTATACTAAACTATAGACCTCTAGCACTCACACGCAACCTGCAAGCTGACAGTATTACTGGCACTCCCTTCTTCATTACTTGCAGCACACGTGTAGTCCCCGGCTGCATTACGCTGTACATTGTGAAGAACTAGTCTTTGTTCGCCGACTATTAGCCCGCTTGCGTTGTGAGATAGTTCTGTACCCTGGAGGAAAGAAGTCTTTTTGTAGGTATACTACTATAAGTGCAGAGAATTAGGATTTATATGTTTGTTCTGTCAATCTATTATCTACCTATCTGCTTTAATTCATAAAATTAAATAGATTGGATTGTTGGCAATATTTTAAGTACCTAATCTCTGGAATAACTAAACCGATTGAAAGAAATAAAAGAAAATAAAGAGTGTGGCTAGTGATATAACGCAAAATTTTTCTTGTAGAAAATATGAGTAAGCGTGTGAACGAAGTGATAATTTAAAAAGTTATTTATTTAAGCGAGAGATGGAGAGAGATGAGCGTGGAAATTATGAAAATATTCTTCTGGAAAAGTAAGATTTAAACAATAATATTTTCAACAACTGACCAACTTTTAAAGTGAGTTCTATTATACAACATTATACAAGGCATAATATATTCAAAAAAGTCGAAAATCAAATATCCTATCCTACTATCCTACTATCCTATCCTACTAATATTATAAATGCGAAAGTTTGTGAGGATGGATGTGTATGTGCGTGTTTGTTACTCTTTCACGCAAATACTACTGAACCGATTACAATGAAATTTAGCACACATAAAGAGGGTAACTTGGAATAACACATAGGATAGATTCTATCCCGGAAATCCTACGGGAACGGAAAGTATGCGGATTTTTCTTTGAAAACGCGGCGGAAAGCTTGATCCTTGATAAGTGTACTTACAAAGTTTTAATTAAAATCCGTCTCTTTAAAGTGGGTTAAAATCTAGTCTAGTGGAGTCGGTTACATACAAACATACAAGTGAAGGTAATAAAAGCGTGTTATTATCAAAGAAACCCATAATGTTCTTATTCTAAACAGCGCAAGAAAAATCATAGAAGAAAATATCATACACATTATAAAACATGAAATTTAATATTGTTATTATTTCATTACATTGGTATACTTTTGCTAAAAGGTTCTAGAATAAATAGTAACATACGAACCAACTTTTATGTACATATTGTGGAAAAGCTTTTAGCCAAACTGTAAATTGAATATAAGTACTCTGATAAACTTGCCCTTCTGGCTAACATAGAGAAACACCACCCAAAAAAAAATCTGATAAACTAAAGCAATGATAACGACTTTATGTAATACTAGCTGCTACGCGCGGTTTCACCCCCGTGGCTCCACTCCTGTTGGTCGTAGCGGGATGATATATAGCGTATAACCTTCCTTGATAAATGGGCTATCTAACACCGAAAGAATTTTTCAAATCGGACCAGTAGTTCCCGAGATTAGCGCGTTCAAACAAACAAACAAACTCTTCAGCTTTATAATATTAGTATAGGTATAGGTAAGTATATTTTTATAATAACTTTATTATAATAGCTAAGTTTATTTTTTTAACGAAATTTTTCGGAAAGTTAGAAAACTGTAATTATATATTATTATCGTTATGAACTTATTTATCAGTTGAAAGAAAAATCAAATAAAATACAGACACGACATTATTATAATATTCGTATCTTCCTATTTTGTTATTTATAACTTAATCGAATAAGAAAATATTTTATTTGTTCTTATATACTTTACGTAAATACAAAAATATAACCACTCTTCCGTTACCCTTTAACTTTGCAATATAAACCGGTAACCACTTACACGTTACATCAATTAAAGGGTTAAATAAGATAAAGGGTCGTTTATCACAAAGAGTAGTTGAGTGAAACTAAATCCATAATATTGTATTAATTACAACGTAACTGTAGGCAAAACACGTGTTAGATCAAATAATAAAACCCATATGTTTATTTTTGTACTTATCTCTTATAGAAAAATAAAATTCTCATGTGA
Source organism: Colias nastes (assembly GCA_907164665.1). Taxonomy (NCBI): domain Eukaryota; kingdom Metazoa; phylum Arthropoda; class Insecta; order Lepidoptera; family Pieridae; genus Colias; species Colias nastes. The sequence continues at coordinate 2,784 of CAJQZM010035837.1, read as the reverse complement.
CAGTCTAAGTTGTCATAGTCATTGGTACTTCTCGGAAACGGCTTGACCGATTTTATGGAAGGTATATCTATATTCGGTAGTTCTAAGAATATTTTGTAAACTACATGTTTTTCCCGTAGTGACAAGTAAATGGCATGCCTAATGTTTCCGGTTCTATTCCATAAGTAAATACCTACCTTACTTCGTTACATAATATTTTAACGGGAAAGATTGTCAATCTGTTTGTTATGCTTTGAGCACTCTACCACAGCTTCGATGTGGTTGAAATTTGTATTAAAAACTAGCGGTCCTCCCCGGCTTCGCCCGTGGTAAATATTTACGTTTTCTCTAAATAAGAACCATCCTCGTACTTCAAATAATATAATAAAAAAAGAATTATCGAAACCGGTTCACCCGTTCACGCGTGATGCCGTGACCAAGGAAAACGGGTTTCATTTTTATATAATATATTAAAAATAGATATGATTGCTATTGACTTAAAGAGGATTAAAGTTTTTCCTTTATTATTATAATTTATTAATTACTAGCTGTCCCCGCAAACGTTGTTCTGCTTTGCTCTTAAAAATTACGTGTATGGAAATTAGTAGATGTTGACGGATTCTCAGATCTAGCCAATAAGCACACAAAATTTCATGAGAATCGGTCCAGCCGTTTCAGAGTTGTACGGTAACTAACATTTATAGATTTACTATATTAGCCCATGCTTTAGTGCAATCACAAGTGTTATTAGTTAAGCCTTCCATTACCAAATTTATAATACTCCAGAGAGCTCGCACATAAAACTAAATATTATTACCTATAACTAAATATTACATTATAATTTTCAATATCTCTATTTACTAATAGAGATATTTATATATATGGATTATTGTGAATATGTTTATTATTCATTTACATAAAACTTGCAGTGGCGGTACGTTCATACAAGCCGAAAAGCCCGGCATGCCTTAGAAATTCGCTACGAGACAGGAAAATAACCAAATTCACGTTTGAATATTCGCGCGCAATGAGCAATTCATAATTTGCTCCGAAATTCAATGAAAACTCACCTACAATATAATATATAATACGCCTAGCATAAAACAATGACGAATTCGAGTAAACTTTTTAATTTCATCCTTCTTCCTATCGGAATAAGGTCGTACCTTTTATTTTGACGTTACAATCTAAATTGGATGGATTATAACATGTAGTTGTCTCGCTTGCACGCGTGGGCTTTTACCGGGCTTTGCGCTCATCTCTTCTAACGTATGAAATTTCGTCTAAGTAGCTACATACCTAGCTATAGAATTCTATAGCAATCTGTATGGAGATAAAGCCCGGCTTTAACAGTGTGAAGATAGTTACGATTGCGCGAACGAACGTCGTGAATATTATTGTTATTAGGTATAGTTTGTTTGAGCGGGTGATTATATCGGTGTAATTTAGGTTAAGTTTTTCGAATTTTGTGATAAAATGAGTGTCGCGACAGCAGATTGTGTTGTAAATTGTGATGGTTTGCTTTGTGCTCAGCGGGGGAAAGGTAAAATCATTAAACTTTACTGAAAAACATCAATTAATTTCTTCATAAAAACCAACTCCCGATTTGTGCATTACCCAAACAGCTAGGTAGTAAGTCACATAGACGAAATTTTAATTAAAATATGTTTACGAATTAATCGATTTCATGAATAAGAATTGCTTAGAAGCCCCAGCTGTTGAAACTTGCACATTTGGTACTTGGTAGTTACGATTTCTGCTAGTAGGTACCTATAAGGTAGTTCTTCCACGGAGCGTGCTTTCTCATCGTTAAATCGAATTCATAGGTACGTATTTAAGAAATACACAAGGCCAAGAACGCATTATTGAATTATCAATAATTGCCAGTTGTTAGGTAATTGAATTCTAAAACAATCACCTACTTTCTATTCCGATGTTATAAAATCTTTCCTTCAGAAGATCGCCGTTTTGAATTATTAGAATATAAATGATCTGTACAATTTTATTAATAATATAATGTCATACAGTTTAATATAATTTATCGATTTTAATGATAAACGTTTGACTCAACTGTTAGCGGGCGCGCGCGAAAATTTAGAAGATTTGATTCGGTAATTACACAGTATACCTTAGGAAGGTTTCTAATTCAAGAAAAGGGTACCCAGCAAAAACTTTGAAAACTTTGGGCTTGCCCAGTCCTTACACCCTAGGCACGCCACTGATCGCATGCTTTTTTTTTATTTTAAGTATTCATTGTAATGGCCGATATTGAAATCATACGATATATTATTATGTAAAATGATATTTTAAAATGTGTTCTTATTTCAATAAAATACGTTTTTGAAGGAATAAAATATCTGTTTTCAATATAAATTTGTATTGGTAGGAAATTTAACTACCTGCAAGTTGTTAAAAATATGTTTTACAAGCAATATTATAAGAAATTATTAAACTCTAGCAAGAACCCAGTCAGTGGATGATGGATGAGTGGATGTTTCTCATTCACAAGACTTAAATATCACGTAATAGCTGTCAATCTTGTGACTCGATTACGAAGGTGGTTTCTAATATGTTTACTAAAGAAATTGGTTGTTTATTGCCATTTTAATAACGTTAAATGTTAAGTGTCTTGTTTAATGTAACTTGTCTCCTTGATTTAAAACGATAATAATATTATAACGTTGTTGAAAATGAATCACTTAATTGGAACTCAAAGAAAGTGCTTATGTCCTAATCATAACGGTTATTTGACAAATTGTGAACAAATACATCAGGAAGTTGCATTATAAGAATGAAAAAAAAAAA
>CAJQZM010035836.1:0-22770 GCA_907164665.1 Colias nastes | reverse complement strand
AACGCAAGGTTAGGGCTAAAAAATGTAACATTTCAATGGATCAATTACGGAATTCGTAAAGGTAATTGGATGCACTAAATTACGCATTACATAATAATATTATATACGTATTCTAATATTTTGAAAATTATAAGTTTATTTAACGTAGACCTATGACGTAGACTGACTTACTAATTTAAGAGAAAACCAATGCTTTTCTCTCTTTTTATTCTACAAGAAAATTGAAACAAAGCTATGGGATTAATTTGTAGATTTCCCCGAGGAGATAAAAATGGACACTTCACACAATAAAAAACAGTTGCCTCTTGAATTTGCTGAAAATATCATCGTAAAATCTTCTATGTGTAAATAATCTGAGTTAATTGATTTAAGTGCATAAAATGACAAAGTGTCGTTGCATTTGTCTCATTATTTGTTGTGTTTTGTTTTTGAATTTTAAGATTATAAATTCATCAAGAAGTAATAATCGAATATCAAAATTAAATAACAATTTCTTGACGGATATTCCAAATAAATCCGATATATTGCAGTATTTGGAGATAATTGAAAAAGTGACCAAATTTTATAGTAAAAATGTTAATGAAGTTGATATGAATGTATATTTCGGGTTATTTCTTAGCAATGGTAGTGATCACTGAACATTCGTATGATCATTAATAGTGTTAAAATGAAAATTAAACAAGTGGTTGGAATTAAATCCATATTCTTTTCAGTTAATTTAAAGCGTGCGCTAATGTGCGGAAAGTGGCACATCACGGGATCGGTGAGGAATTTAATTAAAAATTTAATATATATCATCGACGAACTTCGAATTTTTTTCTTAGATAATGCTGAGAAGGATAATAGACCTAAAAATAGAGTAAATAAAAAACGTACGTAGGTATGTTCAATCATGTGATTTTTATTTTATTAAAACTTATTATCTTCACAAATGTTTTTTAATTTTAGTGCTACGTTTATTTAGTAATGAAATGGAATGGTTATATACACTTGAAAATTACAATATTTCTAAAGTATTGAAAAAATACAGAATCAACAAAATAAAGGACATTGTACTAATAGATTGGAATCGATATCTAGAAAAAGTATACAATGTAGATGAAGGGGTGCCAAGTCCTAGTGAATCAGGTAAAATTTTGATAATGATGATCGTTACACAATATTTTTTAGGTTTAAGATGTAACATTTTTTAGCTACAATTAAAAAAGTTAGAGGTAGAGCTCTACACGATTTATCTATAAAAATAATACGAAGAAAAAATAAAATTACAGACCACATAAATCTAAAATTTACATATTTAGATTTATGTGGTCTGTAATTTTATTTTTTGAAACATAATCTCTTATTGAATAAAATTCTTCGTAATTCCAAGAACACCAAATGTTTACTTCGTTAAAAAAATGTAAAGGTTTTCCTCATTGAGCCGCTGTACACCTGTATCATAAATCATTTAACACTTTCAGATCGCTGCTTGGCTTCATTAGCAGAAAATCGAGTTAATTATGGTCATTTTGATACAATATGTAATGTTGATAAGTTTTGTTATAAAATGATTAAAAATGGAACCGATTTGGGCTATGCCCTAACACACAGGTAATTTCATGCGCATGGTACTATTTCACGTGGAAGTAAAGCTTCCCATCAATATCATTTTTGGTAACTATTCAATGTAAAGTTAATTAATTAACTTTTTATTGAAATAGGTTGCTGTTTTTACTATCAGCGCGATATGGACGAAGCTGTAGCATATTTTCAAAACAAGAAGATCGTTATCTATCAGAAAAGTTTTGCTCTATGTCCTACATAGAAGCAGAAACCATCGTCATGCACAATTATGGTCTTATCGACTTGTTATTGGAATCGAGTAAGATTTTTCATTAAACTGAATTAATTTTGAATTTAAATTTGCATGTCAATTCTATGCCAAAACATATACACTGTTTTAGTACCATTTCAATTTCAGTGTGCTTATGTGCTCTAAACGGACACGTGCAATTTCTTCACCAATCGTGGTTGGACAAAATCGCTGACTACCAAACAACGGCCGGGTGTTTCAGTCAGACCATAAACAACAGAAACGTTCTGAAACAAGAACCTCGCGAATGGATGCTAAACAGAGGGGGTGATCAGGATATATTATCTGGTTCTTGTAATGGACATGTCACCGCATTGGCCATTGCCACATATTCTTCCGCTGTTAGGTTGATTATTGAAAATGTGTATTAGTTGATAAAGGATTGTAGTTGGAATCAATAAATGTTTGAAACGTGTGTCTAGTTTTTTATTAGACGGGAAATTGGAATAATACTACCTAATATGTAGTTATGATGATACAAAAATGTAGAGTTTTTCATAAACATCTTACTTAATGTATTTTGTGTCTAGTGGCATATTTGAGGTGGTATTATTCAGATTTCCAGAATACAATTAGAAATGCCATTGTATGTAATAATATTTCAAATCTTATATTTTCATACGTCACTCCATTTAAACGAAATTCTCCATAAATACTCTTTTGGTGCAGCTCTAAAAAGTTAGAATCATAAAGACTTTAAATTGTTTAAGATAAAATTTATATAGGTAAGTAACTAATAACTAATATACAGTATTAAATAACTGTAAGCGCCGTCATGTTTACCTTGTAATGGCACTACAAATTAAATGTAAAGCAACTGACATTCCTTGCGATAGATATTTATATCGTGTTAGAGCAAAATATATTAAATTGACACAGGAACTTTGATTATATGTCCAAGCATTTATAATAAAAAACAATATTAGAAAATACAATAATAATTACTTCCTGTTCCAAAAATGTAATTCTCTGTTACATATTAGTATATAATTATGTTATAAGTATGTAACATAAGCATTAAGCCCTGAGGCGAATATGTTGTTAAAGCTCGTTGAACAGGTGTACTTATAACAACCCTATAAAATTGAAACGCAATAGAAAATCAATCAGAACGGCGCGGATGCATTTATGTCCACTCCTTCCTCATTAAAGGTTTATATCATGGTGAGCGTGGAAAGTGACATGTCTGGTCTCTGGACGACCTCGATATACATAAATAAGTATAAAATCAATGTCGACCGGAATAGCAATTGCATCATTTCCGTAATGTAGGGAGTGTCTCTTCTGGTTCTTTCTACCATTTAAGGGGTCTAGAAGATTAGATTAATACTACAAAATCTTTAGACTCATTTATAATTCTATTGATACTGACAAAATCAGATGTTTCAGATAGTATGGTAAGTTATGTTAGCCTTTATTACAGCTTTAACAAAAATTTTAAACAATTTTACTCTGTTATGTCCACTAGGTATTTCCGGAAACGATAGAAGTAATAATTTACATTGTATGAATTGTATAGTACCTACTAAGATTAATGTTACATACATTTATAGTAATACATGTATTAAATTTAAATAAAACAATCGATAAAATGTTTCTCTGGTATGGCTCCATCTCTCTTAGAATTCGGATCGATATCATTGTATTTTAAATATTGTTAACATGGAATGTAATCAAAAGAATGTTTTTAAGTAAACAATTGTTTGTTTGTTATTCACGATTCGTTTTATATTATTGCTTACAGATATTCACTACGTGATTACTGAGTCGTCTATTACCCACTTTGTGTTATGTGAATGATTTATATAGGTTTTATGCTTGCTGCAGCTTATTTTTTGATTGAATCTGTGTGTTCCGGTGATTGTAACATAAAAAATTAATTATAATTTTAACATTTGGATAAACAATAGAGTCAGCTCTATCCTACGGTGGTAAATGTTAAAAATATGTAAATAAATGACGATTCGAAAGTGCTTCTAAAAGAAGTCTATTTGAATAAAATAAATGTTTGAGTTTGAGTTTACTGTTAAACTAAAAAAGATGTGTTATTTTTCATGAAGTAGTATTTTCATTTTTCAAGGCAGACTATTTTAATATGTAATAATTAATAATAACATATTTTTTAGGTAGAGGTATATAATACCTACATCTAGATTATATCCGTGAAGTAATCTATAACTATGTAAGTAAAATTTATTCAATGCCCATTTTTATCAAGAATGCTATTAGTTACACATAGTGTTCATATATACTATCACAGTAAATCAAGGTAAAAATGTGCAAATATCCAATGATCTGCTCACATATTAATTGTAGTATTAACCAAAAACTGTATAAGATAAATGCCTATTTTCACAAGAATAAAAAACTATAGACGAAACACATTACAAAAAAAAAACGTTACCTGTTAGTTACTTTTTAATCTGTGCTGTTTAAAAAAATAATTACATAGGTACCTAAATATTTATGATTTCACATATTTTAATATGTATATTGAGAACATTAGGTACTTCGTTTAAGCAGAAAAGTTTAAATATGATTAAAATACTTCTCAAATCCCTTACACCGGTAAAATACACTGATCACATGATCCAATTTACTTAAATTCAAATTAAAATTCTAGCCAGGTTCCCCAGGGAGCATCCATTTCATTGTGTTTGTCCCGTTATCTGTCTTTAAGTCCGTGCATTTAAATATCTCATTTCAAGTACCATGTGTGACCTGGAAGCTCTAAATTTTTATTTTATTGGTATTGAAAATCGGTTGCTTGCATTTTTGATATAAAGGACAGCTTTTGTTTGGTGTCCATTTGAAACGGCAATTTAACTGAAATCTTTTTACCTTTATGAAAATATATCCGAATTGTTCAGTACCTAGGTAATGTTTATAGTTGGAATATTTTTATGAAAATTTAAAAGAAAATGAATTTCTTCCGGTTCATATTTTTTTTTATTATTATAATTCATAACCTAAGGGTCCTAGCGTGTTGCGGTTATTGATTCAACCGCTTATCACTTATTTTTTGCGATTTTAAGATTATAAATATTTATTAGAAATCATGGAATCAATTTAATCTTTACTTGAGTACCTATTATTAATAAGTGTTGTAGGAATATTATAGTATACCTACATATTATTTTGAAGGAGCGTTTTAAAATCGCGTGTTTTTGTACCACTTGACCTTTTAAGGCAATATAATACGATGCAGTATATTGCGTTACCCATATATAACCTTGGAGGTGAAGTTTTAATTTCAGGCTCGTTTTTACATTTACAAAGGCTAAAATAAAAATAAGTATTTAAAATAAAAATAAAATATTCCGATCTACTATAATTATTCTTCATTTACAACAAACTCTACAAGTTACAACGCCCATTATAACCTCGCAATAAAAAGCGCGATATAGGTACTTAAAATAAATAATTTCATTAATTTAACAACACAACGCTTTATGTTGGATACATACAGTATTTGTACTAAGATACTCAATAGGTTACTTAAATTTTTTTTCGTATTTTTTTATCCAAGAATAAGCCACGAATGATAAAACATGTAATTTGTTTTTAAGTATCTATTTGTACAATAATATTTTGACCATAACCTTGTGAGTTAAATGCCTATTAATTCATAACATTTCGATTATCCTTGGTCATGATGAGGCCGCTATAGATACTAGTTTTAGTATGATTACATATTATAAGTAGATCTATATGTCAATACATTATTAATTGGTTCAATGTAATGTTAAAAGGAAATAATTTAACATAAGGATGATAAAATTATTTATAAGTGGGAAACGGATACTATAACGTCCAGTAAAATTGATATTAAATTACATGTAGTATATGTAGGAATCTATTAAATTGATGTAACATTTCAAATTAATTTGGATTTCTTGATATTATAGGTGAACAGGTTTGACTCGTGACAAAAATCAACATAAGTAGGTATCTTTAAAATTAAAGCGTAAATTAAATATGTCTGAAATTAGGTATATTTATTCGTTTAACTGATTAATTTTGTCGATTGAAATTCGGAAGTTGAATTTTCGTGAATGGGTCATGATGATTCAGAGCAATGCCGTGACTGTTCACTGTTCTAGAGAGTTCTAGAGCAATATCACAAGTTGTAAACATATTAAGTATATTAGGCGAGCTCTTGTCTTTAACTTAGGTAGGGTTTATACTTTATTATGAGTATTAAAGATTAAGGAATTATAGTGTAGTGTAGTATTAATTGTGTACACTTCTTTTCAAACAATACTTGTTTTATGTTAGCTACTGTTTTAAATCAAAAAATTAAATTGCCTCCTCCATATTGACAGCGAAATGATTAAAATATTTTTATCAATAAAATGTTTGGGATATTGCTTATTAAAATGCAGTTAATTATTTAATTTAAATACAAATATGACCCATAATAATCGACATTCAGTTTTTAAACGATTATTCACATTTACTTCAAAAGTTTATTTAAATAATAGTTGAAGCGTATGCTGCAAGAAAAACAATGAATGCTACTGCAATGGAACCTTCGCGCACGTCGACTGGTGAACCAACCTTTGTATTCTGGTGACGCACAGGAGCAATGACTCCGGCCTGACACAGATTTGAAGTCTAGACAATATACGAACAATTATTTATGACCACCATAGGCTATAAAGCATGATAACTGTAACTCATTACAAAGCAGTGCTCATTCTAATTGGAAGAAAGTTTTGTTCGGACTTCTTTAGGAATATGCGTGATTCGGGGTTGACACTCAACCGTTATAAGTTATGACTGAGCTCGTATTCAAAAATTATAATTAGTATGTACGAGTATTAGCTAGGTAGGTATGGAAATTAATAATATTACAAAATTATTATGATTGCGAAATTAACCTATGACTTGTTGATGTACACGTCGTAGGTTGTTTAATATGCAGTTACCATAATGAACATATTGAAACGTAATAAGAATTTGCATTACGCAAATGGAATATATACATTAGTCACAATTTGAAGTTCACAAGGGCACAGCAATCACTTAACTCGCAGAAAGTGTCCGTGGGTGTCCAAATGCATTGTTCTATACAACAATAGCAGCATCTATGCAATACAAAAGAAATCGTATACTGATTCGACAATGAACTTAAACAATTACCCGATTTCTGATGTTATCACTGGTGTGTAAGGACGAATATTGCGTGCACAATATTCTCAATCGGTAGCAGAGCTTTTCGTACGTCGGACGTAATGTATGCGGGAGTTGCATCCGATTCAAGGATCATTTTGTCATCGGATTACCTACGAGGATTCTGCATAACGATCAGCCCGTTAAGTTTATTTAGATAACCATCATACATTATTATGAAAAACGTTAAATTAAATGTTGATTTTTACATTTATATACAATTCAGATGGTAATGCAATGTTATAATAGTAATTATTATAAAACTACATAGTTCAATAACGAGGGCTAGCGGGTGGTGATTCAGAAATGAATCACCGGGCGGAAGAGTCATTTTAGGATTTAATAATATGGGTATAGGTAATAATAGTAGCAATTAAATAAATAAAAATAATTTCTGGTGTAATTTTCATCAAATTTTCTTCATAACTCAGTAATGAATCTCTGAAAATAAAGATACACCAATACCTGTGCCAATACTGTTTTGGTCTTATAGTTATGCAATCTTACAGGGAAATCGCTTGTCATATTTTCTATTTTTCTATGTTATGTAAACAGAATTTGGGGTAACTTTTGAGTACTTTTTTTTATTGCCATTACAAAACAGGTGCATATTTTATACTAGCGGTCCGCCCCGGCTTCGCCCGTGGTACAAATTTACGTTTTCTCTACATAAGAACCATTATCGTACTTCAAGGAATATAATAAAAAAAGAATTATCGAAATCGGTTCAGCCGTTCACACGTGATGCCGTGACAACGCGAAACGGGTGCGGACCCGCCGCCTTTTTATAGCTCCCGCCGCGAAGCGCGTTGAACGCGGCAACTGATACACAAAAATAATCCTTATGGCTGCATGATCCTGTATTCACGCGCGATGACTTATAGCGTATTTCATGTATAACTTTGGTGTTTCTACACCGATTTACATGATTCTTTTTTTATTGAATAGGTAATATTAACTTAATAATATTAACTTTTTTTAATTAGGGATGAGTGAGAGTGTTGTAAACGTAAGAGTAGACAGACAGATATAATCAGAAAGCTCCCAATTGCTAAGCTATTGAAGTTTCACGTGTTATTGTGAGTCAATTTTAAAAGATAAACATATGCTGTCTAGGAATTTATTTTTTAATAATAATTTAAGAACATTTGTGTCGACTGTCGTACATGATTTCTATGTAGCTTTAACCATTAAGGCTGCACACGCGACGGAAGCTTAAAAAATGGAGTAACTTCTCCCGTTTTCCCAATATTTCCCTTCACTGCTCTGCTCATATTGATCGTAGCGTAATAAAAAGTATACTATAACCTGCCCAGGAGTATGAAGAATAATTGTGCCAAATTTCGTTAAAATCCGTCGTGTAGTTTTTGTTTCTATAACGAATATACAGACAGACAGACAGACAGACAGACAGACAAAAATTTTACTGATTGCATTTTTGGCATCAGTAGCGATCCCTTATCACCCCTTCATAGTTTTTTTTTAAATATATTTTATGTACAGAATTGGCCTCTCTACAGATTTATTATAAGTATAGATATACCATCTCAAATATATTTCTGAGAATGGCTATGACAAATAACTTGAAATGTAAAAACAATTTTGCAATAAGAAATTCCGATGTAACACCGAATGTTGAAAGAGTGGGATTGTGCAGGCGTTGGGTGTAATATAATAATATATAATAATTATTGTTTGTCACCGCTCCATCAGTTGCAGTCATGATGCGCCTAAATACCGAGCTTTCAGTTTGTACTGTTCTAGAACTATTGCAGTAACCTTCGAAACGTGTTCTTTTTTGTACATCACGTTTAGAATGTATGTTGTTTGCGTACCTATTAGTTTTGTATATTTTATAGCATTATAATATATCTACTCTACAATTGTATTAAAAAAATATATATTTAATTACGCTACGAGTCACATGATTTATTTGCTACGACAGGTGGTCCTTGCATCAGAGCGGTGATCCAAATATCTGAAAATTTATCCAATATGTAGTTGTATCACACACATTAAAATCTTGTTCTTAATTTAAGATAAAATTTATTAAATTACCTCCATAAATATCTGGGCCATGAAGTAACACTACCAATAATAGTCAATATTAATTTCGTCGAGATAAAAATACAATGTTTGTCAATAACTTATAACGTCGTTTGATAATCCGTGTCGTTCCGACTGACGCAACATATACGGGTTGCGTAAAAGCCTTTTTAGCATGCCGTCCTCGGAGCTTTCTCGGCAAACATCGCATTGGAGTTTCGTAGCACCCGCATGCATTTGTTTCTCACTGTTGGACAATATGTGAGACCGTGAAATCGACCGGTATTTGTCACAGCAGTGTAACAGTGACGAATCGGGAAAGACGTAACCGAGTCTTGATACCGTTGGAGATTTTGGAACTAACGGTTCCTCATTTATCAAAGTTTTCCTTTGAAATGTTTTGTTAAGCAAAAATGCAATATTTAATAACATTCAACGAGCATTCTGTATTGTACTGCGTCTGTTGGTTAGTGGTGTACAAAGAAGTGACATCAGAGAGAAATAAGTTTGGATTAGTCACTATGTTACACGTAAATTCTGGGAAGTTTACTGTAAAAGCTCTACATTATTTATTTTAAAATCCGTGACATACGATATTATCTGAAATTGTATACCATAATGCTCTTACGACTTAAATGTAACATTACATAAAGCGTTTCTTTTCCTTCCTTTATTTATAAATTGAAACAAAAGTAAATGTTAAGTACATAAACGTTAACATTAGCCATTAGGACATGTCACAAAAAAATAAACAATCATGCTAATCGTATTAAAATACTTCTCGCGAAATCAAGTGCATCGGAATTTAATAGACTCTAACTTATTTAAAATTCTAATTTCATAAAATCACAATCTATCGTTCTTACACATCATTCGATATCTTTAAGGAGGCTGTGTTCATACACATAAACTGATATTTAACAACAAAAATATAAAAGGTTTACATGTAGGCACAATTATTCTAAGGCCAGTTGTACCTCTAATGTGTAGGCATCATGAGTGAGAGTTATGTAAGGTGATGATGGGTCGTCGTTACGAGGACAGATTCGACAAGCGGTCGCCGACCTCGACCATTTTGGCAATTTCAATAGGGCTATTTGTTACATGCGATATAAATATTATTATGTGCCTTTAAATTAATTATTTTAGAGTTTTACTTGTTTTTTAAAGTTTGCTCTTGCCTGTACTATTAACTATTCTGTGCTCTTGCTATAAGTGCCGATTCAAAGACGCACGAAGTGACGCTTGTATAATTTTGCATATCCACTTTTATCACATTATCTTAATATTTTATGATTCAAAATATGAATTTTTCCGGATATGAGATATTTTATTTCTAAGTTCGTTGCAAACCTTTCAGTGCAGTAATGATGTTTGGAGTCTTAGTAATATTATAGACCAATTATGTTTTTGTAATATTGTAGTTTAAGATAATATGTAAATGTAGTTTGTTTCTGTTTATTTGAGTTTGTGTGCTAAATACTAATAATTACTTAGTAGCATAAATTTATCATTGTAATGTTTGTAGTAAAAACGTGTCGTGCTATAAAGCCTGCGATATAATATCGTTATGTTATCGTGCTATCTAAAAAGCTTATAAGCATACTTTCATAGTGTTTCCGTGGGCGAGATACTATCAGCACTATACTTTGCTGTATTGAATAGGTACATAGTTTTGGCATCTATTCGGAATCACAATAAGATGGCTCATCTCATTGCGTAAGCGTGAATTCAAACGTGTAAGAATTTGAGGTTGCTTTTGCCAATTTGGAATGGTATAGATGGTATTGATATGATTAAAGATAAGAGGAGGAAGGTGTAGGAATATATGGGATCAATCCTTTCTTTTTATTTATAGGCCGCATTATTTATCTAAATTTTTGTATGTGATTGAAAACACTCTATTCACCATATTCTCTTATAAGGGTAACCGTTAATTTAAACACTTAAGTTTCTAAAACTTCAAATGCACTGCACTAGTATATAATTTTCGCATGTTTTCAAACGGATATAAGACATAATTCACTTTCACGTTTCTCTTGTATTTGAATAAACTGCTCATAATGATTCTGATTGCGGCTCAAGTGCGTTTGTTAGTGCATTCACGAATTTTTGGCAAGATTTGACTGTTTAAGTGAGAGCAGCACTTAAACAACAACTTTTCATTACTACGCCTAACGTTTATGCGTTTGTGTTACCTACGTAACTAATGTCCTATTATGACAATATAATATGTATATTGCCCAAGCACTAATATATTTTGTCATACCCCTAGGTATATTGTGAGTATAAATGGCGAGTAAATATATCGAATGTCTCGAATCAATCGTAAGATCTATCGAATTTTCTTGACTTGCTAGTGGCGATAGAAATAAAATCAGTTGTTTGTTTGTTAAATAGTATGATTTAAATTATATAGGCAATAAATGATATATGTATTCTAATTTATATAATTTATCCAAAATCTTCGCGAAAATAAAAATGAAAAATGAAATCAGAACTGTATGTTATTAGGTATTTGACTAATTTTTTGGTCATTTAAATTCAATGGTAACACAAAAGACAGATACCTAAAGATATTTAAACGGTGACATGAATTTTTTAGTAAAGTAGCTTCAAATCGAATTTGCACACATATATAATAGAAATTAGATGCTAACATCTTTTGCATATAAAATTGATATAATTAATAATTATCTCTGTTAAATTCGTAATTTTTTTTAATGTTTCCAAAACAAGAGTACATCATATAAATTATACTATATTAAAATACATAGAGTAAATGAAAAAAAAGACGATAAATTGAGATGGATTAACCGATGATGATTTTTTTAAACCGATTTTCAATAACGGAAGGAGCGGAAGCAACCTTTCATTTTTTAATTAAATATAATTACATTGTTTCTCTTTTTATTTTGATTATATTTACTCTCAACATAACCTAGTGAAAATAACAATAATATTAATTATCTAAGACAAGTGAAATAATTTTTAATTCTTGTATGTTTCTTATATTTATATGCTAATTAAGTTTTCTCACAATGAAGTGAATGAGAAATTAAACGCTATTGTTACGTATAAAAATAGAGAAATACACACATTCTTACTGTACTGTGATTAGTTTTTAAGGATGTATTATTTTATGAAAAAAGTTTCATTGAAATAAAATATTTATAATAATATTGTATATTTTATTTTCAAAATATAAAGTCTATCTAAATTTCTTCATCGCTTGTAAATACAGTCCATCTTTTCTATTTTATTGATTTTAGTAAACTAAGAGGCCGCTAGTAAATACTCGTCAATTATTTGAAAGTCGTTTTTGGCTAAAATGTTATGTATTGTACAACAAATTTCCTATTTCAGCACATACAATAAAACAAACTGCACACCCGAACACTAAATATATACGTCACTAAAATGTTGTATGTTCCAGTTCCCCACAAATCCTTGCACATAATAGAAAACAAAGGACCCCTCAAACAGTTCACAGAACCACCGTTAGAAGGTCAAGTGCAGACAATATGTGTCGAAGACAATATCGATACATATTGTTACGCGAAGCACACGCTTCCGTTACACTAGTCTCATATACTTATGACATTTTTACCCATAGGACGTGTAAGTGGAACATTCACACCATAACCTGGATACGCCGAGTATGGTTTTCGAAAGCATATCTTAAGATTTAATTGGGCTGTTCGTTCTATTGAACTTATTTAAACGTATATTGTATATGTGCTTCAATTTTGTACTATATCTTTGTAGCATAAAGCTGTCAAGGACTTATGGAAACAGACATGCTCTATGTAGAGCTTCCAAGACATGTCGCACATAAGAACCACTTTTATTGCTTCTAAATTTGTAGGTGTAAATGGACAGATGTATTTTCATCATGCGCTAGATTATCATTTTCTTTACAACAATAATTGAACTGATTAATCTTTTATTGTTTGTTATAAATATTTAATGTTAATTAGATCATCATATCGCCTTCGTAGCCCAGTATTATTGCGCATACAATTATTAGTATTTTGAAATAAATATTTTTTTTTTGTTAACAACTTAAAAATATTGTGCATTACTATATTAAACCGTATTAAGTGCACGTGCCTTTATACAAGAAATAATTTATTAAACAATTGAATCATGTTCATACATTGTTTCAAAAACCTTGATATTGATTTTTGAGGAGGCGATTTTATAAATCATAATAATGAAAAAGTGGAACAGTTATATAATTACCTACTACGTTCCGTCTGTCTGTCAAGGTCGTTTTTCTTACAAATGGCATGCGATTTCAAGTTCCTAATGATTTTATGCTAATTTTGTATAATGTGACCTATTATAATCCTCTGACAAAATTTATAACATATTTTTATGTTATATTTATTGTATAATTATGCAGTTGCAGGGGTGATAAAGATGCACATCTTAAATCCGTACATAATTGGAAATAACCATAGAAATAACAATAAAGAATATACATATATTTATTGTACCTTTAAGGACTCAGACCTCACTCTATGTGTTTTGATTATAGTGCATTACTCAACTAAGATTATAATTAAGTTTAGACAGTTTAAACAGACAAAGATGATAGACATCCACGAAACGTAGATTATGTAGAGACCAAATCATCTTGAATATCAAATTAAAGTTTTTATCATAATATTATATTTTAAAGGACTAACTACGTATACATTCAAATGTCAGATGCGTGCCGACCGCAGAGCCTCATTTAAAATAGTCTACGAGGAATAAAATTAAGGAACGTTCAATGTTATTTAAATATTAATGCTCATTTTGAATTTTATAAAGGTGCGATACCATTTTAATTCAAAATGTGGTGCCGGGTTCCGTTAACTCATAGATATTCAGAATGTATTTCATATAAGTGGAGAATTTTCCATTAATATTTAAGTTGAAGCCAATATCAATACCTACTTAGACATGTTTTGTTATTTTATAGAACATGTCTAGATGCTCGTAAAAGTTTTCATTTTAATAACTTTTACAGTCACGCTTAGTCACAATAATCAATTCACAAGCGAATTATTACTGGTCCTGCTATAAACACGTAACGAAGGTGGAATGCATGAAGGAAGCAGACTCTTAGTTGGTATTTAGTCTCAGTCAAACTATGTATGAAGTAAAATATCTTATAATTAAATTTTTCCTGTAATTATTTGTCATTCACTGTTGACCGATTTTTATGATATCTTTCGGTAGTTATGTAGTTCTGAGAATAGGTTGTAAACAATTTTTTACTACCAAATGGTAGAACAGCGCTTGCCAGGGCTGAATAAAACCTATATATTTTAGACCAGTTTCTGACTCATAAAGAGACCTTGAAGATCTCTTAAAGGTATCATATTTTAAAGATCCTAATGTTCTAAAACGGCTTGTTAGCCAATTGAATTAAAACGCATAGGTAAATAGCCCAAGTGATATAATTGTTCATAAATTTTAACATTCTACCTAACATTGACTCATAAATTTTAACATTCATTTAATTTGATTACAATTTTAAATGCTTCGATATAAATCGATACAGTTACTAGGAACAATGCAGACTGCAAAGGAACGTCATGCGTAGAATTTTAAAGAGATATTTGCCAATAAAATGCATAAATTGGCTACACGGCTTCTATTTGTAAATGACATTGTTTTGTAGGCTCTGTAATATCTATAAATAAACGAAGGAAAGCGACACACTCAAGGGTTTTAATCGACATAATTGTTCCAGTATAGATTCGGTATTAAAGTAATTTGTAAATATAAAAAAAAACGTGTGGCACTCGGGTCTGCCGCGGTAAAGCTATTGCATAGCATGCCTTCAAGCCACACCTCCGCCCGTCGGAGTGGGGAGCGTGAGGTTTTTTCGTTACGGAATTTCTAGATTCGGTCCCCGCGCTCAAGGCCTGCGATAGAAGCTATGCAATAGCTTAAAATTTTCTTCTATTTTCTTATTCTTTGCCCGCTTATCTATGAGAACTCTATATTATGCTATACACTACTCTATATTACCCTTGTGGATACAATATATAAGGCTGGACCGATTTCAATTTTCATTGAAATTTGTAGTGTGTCTTTATATATGTATATAGATTCAAGAATGTGAATGGAATTCAAGATTTATAATTAAAACGAGAGCGTAGTCACGGCCAATGGTAAAAAGGTATTATTTAGATTTATATAGAGTCATTTTTATCCTTACTTCTTCACAAATCACATTGGTATACTCCAGAATGCTAGGTGTTCTTGCAAACAAATTCATTCATAAAAACACAATTCACATTTCCAATATTAATAATTCACTTCTCATTTCCCCGGTATAAATAACTAGCTATGCCTCGCGGTTTTACCCGCATTGCATCAAACACTGAAAGAATTTTACAAATCAGATCAGTAGTTTCTGTGTTTAGCGCGTTCAAACAAATAAACAAACTCTTCAGCTTTATAATATTATGGGGTTTTGTTACCCACGTAAATGAAAGTGGTAGATTGTGTTAATCCTTTAATATACCTTTCACTGTTACAATATTATTTAAATCTATACAGATGTTTCAATGAGTCTAGTTAACAGAGTACTTACCGAGCCACCGAGCAAGTAATGAGACAAATGAATAATGGCTACGTATTTACTGCGTAGTGCCTATTGCGTATCAACTAGCTAGTTAAAATTAACGGTCGAATCCCATTCGAAATTCGGCCAAGCGCGCTCCGCTTCGGAACGCCACAGATAATAAAATAAAGATAATATAAGTGGCAACGCCACACCACCCCCCTACGGAGAGAAATAGGCTACGGTGAAAAAAAAAAAAAAAAAAATAAGTAATTAAAATAATAATAATTAAGCAATAAAACAAATCAATTAACTAATTTTTACGGATGCTTAAATTTCACTCGTCTACCTGACCGTGTGACATAAGGTTGGGAAGATGGAATGGGCGCGGGAAGTTGCGGAGGTGATTGAGAAGAATTTCTTGCTGTAGGTATCTCGGCAGGTTGCTCCAGTGGAGCAGATTCTATGTATGCCGGTTTCACGCGGTTGATGCTGACGGTTGTGCGTTTGCCCTTTATTTCCAGAGTAATCGTCTTGCCATCACTGGCTCGATCAACTACCTGGAATGGACCGGAGTAAGGCGGTTGCAAAGGGCGTCTTACGCTGTCATCTCGTAGAAAGACATGTGAAGTTGTTTTCATGTCTTTGAAAACGAAACTAGGAGTTTGCGAGTGACGAGATGCTGCGATTGGACGTAAATTGGCCATTTTTTGTTTTAATTGCGAAACAAAATCAGCAGCATCAAATATGGTGTCAGTATCAGCAGCTGGCATAAGGAGCTCGCCAGGAAGACGCAGAGGTTCGCCATACAGCATTTCGGCTGCAGTGGCTCCTATATCTTCTTTAAACGCGGCACGCATGCCTAAAAGAACCAACGGTAGAGAGCGGACCCATGTGTCACTGTGGCACATAAGAGAGGCCTTAAGTTGCCGGTGAACTCGCTCAATCATGCCGTTAGCGCAAGGATGGTAAGCTGTTGTTCTAATGCGTTCTGTGGCAAATCGCTGCATCAGTCGACGAAAGAGATCGGACTCAAATTGCGTTCCTTGATCCGTCGTGATGATGGAAGGGACACCGAAACGCGACACCCATTCTCTTGTGAAGGTCTCTACAACCTCATCCGCAGTTATAGTGCGCATTGGCCAGACCTCTGGCCACCTGGTGACTCTATCAATTGCCGTTAAACAATATCGATACCCGTCACATGTTGTTAAGGGACCAATAATGTCGATATGGACGTGGCGGAACCGACCAGGTGGAAGATTAAAATCTCCAAGGGGAGGAGAGTTGTGGCGCGACACTTTGGCACGTTGACATGCCTCGCAAGTGCGAGCCCACTCCTTGCAATCTTTGTTAACCGAAGGCCAGACGTACCGCTCGGTGATGAGTCTGACAGTGGCTCTACCACTGGGATGGCTTAAATTGTGAAGTTTGACGAAAATTAGACGTCGTAAGTCAGGGGGCACGTAAGGACGAGCTTTTCCCGTGGAAATGTCGCAAACCAATGCCATATCAGTGCCTGGGACAGAGACTTCTTGCAGTTTAAGGTTGGAAGAACCAGACTGAAGAAGGTCTGCCAACTCAGAATCACATTTTTGTGATCGTACCAGGCGTTGATACTCCTGATCTAGGGATATGGCATCGATCCGCGACATAGCATCGGCCACGACGTTGTCCTCACCCTTAACGTGTTTAATATCTGTTGTGAATTGACTAATGAAAGTCAGCTGGTTCAGTTGCGAAGGAGGAAGCTTCTCCCGGCGCTGTACGAACGCGTACAACAAGGGCTTATGATCTGTAAAAATAGTACAGTGCTGAACTTCTAAAATATGGCGGAAGTGTTGTACGCTTTCGTACACCGCTAAGAGTTCTCTGTAGTAAGCAGGCCATTGCGACTGTGGCGGAGTGAGTTTCTTGCTAAAGAAAGCTAGAGGAACCCACTCGCCTTTGTCTTGTTGGTGCAAACAGGCGCCGATATGCACGCTAGAGGCATCGGTGAAAAGCCCAAGTGCCGCACCAGCGATGGGGTGCTGAAGAAGCGTGGCATCGCATAAACTTCTTTTGCATGCCTCGAATTGTCCCAACAGCTGAGGAGACCAAGGGAAAGGCTTTGCGCCTTTACCCTTAGTATCCACAATCGCCGTTATTAATGGGGCCTGAAACCGTGCAGCTTGTGGAATGAAACGGCGATAGAAGTTTATCATTCCAAGAAACCGCCGCATCCCTTGCACGGTTTCTGGCGGCGGGAAATTCAGCAGGTTTTGAATGCGATCCTGTGGCGGACGTGTGCCTTCGGCATTGATGAGATATCCCAGAAAAACGACCTCGCCAACACCAAACACGCATTTAGAGGGGTTTATTACAACTCCATATTCCTGAAAACGTCGGAAAAGAATGCGAAGATGTTCCTTATGCTGTTCTTCATTAAGTGAGAACACCAGCACGTCGTCGATGTACGGGAAGACGAAATCGAGACCTCGTGTGACTTCATCGATAAAACGTTGGAAGGTTTGTCCCGCGTTGCGCAGACCAAATGTCATGAATGGGAATTCGAAGAGGCCAAACGGCGTAACGATTGCCGTCTTCGAAATATCACCTTCAAATACTGGTATTTGATGATAGGCGCGCACAAGGTCGACCGTGCTGAAAACCTTAGCTCCAGCAAGACTGTTGGCAAAATCATTAATGTGCCGCACAGGATATCTATCCGGAATAGTTCTGGCATTCAGGGCGCGGTAATCGCCACATGGACGCCAGGTGTTGTCTTTCTTTGTTGTCATGTGCAGAGGAGATGCCCATGAACTTTTAGAGGGACGAGCCGTACCGCATTGCACCATATCCTCGAACTCTCGCTTTGCAGCAGCCAGTTTATGAGGAGCCAAACGACGAGGGCGGCACGACACGGGTGGTCCTTCTGTGGTCTTTATGTAGTGGACCGTATCGTGTTTCACGACCCTGGGCAACCCTGGTGGACGGGTTGTATCAGGAAACTCAGCAAGGACTTCAGCGAACGGCGAGTGTGCAGAAGACACAGCTTTCACGCTGTCCTGCTGAGATTGTGCGATGGAAGCACATACAGATAGGCTGGTGTTTCCGTCAATCAATCGCTTGCGTCTGCAGTCCGGCAGCAAGTTGTAATAACTTAAAAAGTCGGAGCCAATGATGGGCGTGCTGACGTCGGCGATGACGAAATTCCAGCGAAAATCCCGGCGTAACCCTAAATTGAGATGGAGGGGAATATTACCGTATGTCTTGATGTTGCTCCCGTTCGCTGCGCTGAGTTCATAGTCTGCTGAAGAGAGTGGACCCTTTAATAGGCGTCGAGGGAAACAACATAGATCCGAACCCGTATCAATAAGAAATTTATTCTTAGAATTTGGGTCGGTGACAAATAAGCGGCGGCCGGGAGAGAAACAATCAGATGCCACCTCTACTGATTGTTTTTCTAGTTTTCCGGCTTCCAGTTGCAAGGCTTGATGCACTTGTTAGCCTTGTTCTTAAATTTCTTGTGATACCAACAAACTCTCTCTTGAGAAGGTGTGGAGCTATGTGACCGTCTAGAAGATGAAGATCGAGAACGTGTAGTGGGGCGAGAGGATAATAAAGCACAAACCTGTCTCGACAGCTCCTCTACCCGCTGTGTCAATTTATCCAAATCTGAAGGTTCAGAATGAGTTGGAGCAGAAGATGTGAAAACCTGTTTCGGGCTAATGACATCTGCTACCTTGTCAGCTAACTCTGCCAATTTATCCAGAGCAAGTTCTTGTTGCGATGCTAGAATAGCTTGTACCTGTTGAGGTAAGCGACGCATCCACAATTGGCGCACAATGCCCTCGTCTGTGAGCGCAGTCCCAGCTAGTGATTGCAGATGCCGGAGGAATTGGGAGGGACGGCGGTCACCCAGCTCCTCATCTGATATGAGCTGCCTCACTCTCTCTTCTTCTGACATAGACAGTCTTCTAACAAGCTCTCTTTTTAAAATTTCGTAACGTTGGCCGGCTGGCGGAGGCCTGGTAATTATGTCTTCCACTTCTTGTGCATACCTTTGGTCAAGGTGACCTACAAGGTAACTATATTTTGTGCTGTCCGTCACTATGCCAGCTATTTCAAATTGTGCTTCCACTGTGGCAAACCAAACCGCAGGCTTATGAGGCCAAAATGGTGGTATTTTGGCGGAAACTTTATAAATTTGAGAAGTTTGAGTGCTCTGAGCAAGCTGTAACTGCAAAGCAGCATTATCAGCTTTAAGCTGCTCAATTTGAGCTTTCTCATCAGCCATGGCAACAGCCAGATAGACAGAGTGAAATTAGGAAATACTTAAAAATTGAAACCGTTGAAGGACGGGTGTAAATATAATCAATTATTTATAAATATCAAAATACTATCTTAATGTAGTGCTCGTATAAAAACCTAAACAATATTAAAAAACTAACATTCATATGCACAAACATCAAATAAAATTAAAAATAAGTTTTTCTATACTTAAATTAGCTACAACTTGTATATAAAATTTTACACTAAACACAAAGTTAAAACATTACTCATGCCACATAAGAACAATACAACAACACATATATTTGTAGAATTTTTAAAACAAATAATGCACACAATATAATGTAAGTTTTAAAATTATAACAAGAAATTATGACATAATAACAGTTAGTATACAAGCATGTTAACTAAATCTAACAAAGGTAAGTTTTAACATATTATTATGTATCAAAACAAATGATCAACAAATAAGAAAGAATTTGCAATGTTAGTTTAATGCACAATTACTAATTATTCAATGTTAAATACCTATGCAATTAATAGTTAATAATGACAGATGTTATATTGAAATTGTTATTTTAAAGTTATAATTAGTAAGTATTAATAGAATTAAAAGTCCAAACCCTTAAGCTTCATGTTATTAGTCTGATATAAGTTGTCTCTCACTCATGCTAAGCACTACACAATAACACAACACTGAACACAACTGAGACGTGCACCACGTAGGCAGGGACCTGGACCCAGGCACAAGCAGTGGCACCAGGCAGGCAGCGAGCAGGCACGGCACGCTCAAATATGCGCAGCAATGTGTCGACAGCAGGTCGACAGTTGGCGACGTGAAGATGTGAAGGCAGAGAAGCAGGCAGGCATGCCAAGTTGCAATTGCGTAGCAACAGATTCTGTAGACCACCTCTCGGGAGCTCATTAGTGCTCAACCGGAAAACTGGCCGTGAAGAATGCACTAGGTGACTGATGGTGAAACGTATAGATTGCTTTCGACGATCACGTCGGGGTCACCAATATGGGGTTTTGTTACCCACGTAAATGAAAGTGGTAGATTGTGTTAATCCTTTAATATACCTTTCACTGTTACAATATTATTTAAATCTATACAGATGTTTCAATGAGTCTAGTTAACAGAGTACTTACCGAGCCACCGAGCAAGTAATGAGACAAATGAATAATGGCTACGTATTTACTGCGTAGTGCCTATTGCGTATCAACTAGCTAGTTAAAATTAACGGTCGAATCCCATTCGAAATTCGGCCAAGCGCGCTCCGCTTCGGAACGCCACAGATAATAAAATAAAGATAATATAAGTGGCAACGCCACAATATTAGTATGTATAGATTTGGATGCGCTTACTTAAATAATTCCAATGGCTATGTTTACATTCTTCACTTTTATAACAAAGCCTTAAACTTGTGAGCTGGATAATTGGATATTCAATTAATTGAATGATGCATTGTGTGAGTAATTGATTTATTTTTTCATACATTTTCTGATACTCTATGATATAACCTTGATATAACATCTCCATTGTTTTAGTTATTTCATCTTTGATGTCCTTGAATTTGAATAATACGTCGCAAGTCGCAACGCAAACTAGTATTTGCTTTAAATAAATAAATAAATCATTTATTTCACTTAAAACATTTTACAAATTAGAGCGACCCAGGCTCCTAAGATAGTAAGAACTGTTTAGTTTGTTTAGTAAATGTTTTGCTTTCTTTATTATTTTCAATTTATTCATTTATTTTGAAGAAATGAAAGGCTTTTTAACGGATTTTAAACGCGATTTATTCATTTTATTACTTATCCCGAAGTTTCGAGCACTTATCAGCGAGCGTATTAGGGTAAACAAGGTAAAATTATTATTCCATCAAAATAATGAATATTATCATTATTCACTAATAAAAAAATCTCGTTTCTCCACGACTGTCCTTATTATATAAGTATTTTTCCGCCTTGGAATAAGAAAAACAATTAATTTACATTTGTTCGTGATCTTTAAGGTTACGTAAAGACATTGGTATTATAATTTTTCTGGTTTAATGTTTCGGTCTTGAATCAATTAAATGACTCAAGTTAACACTCCATGTCACTTCCGGGTTTCAACCGGGAATCTTTCTTAGCTGTAGATACTCGTATCCATATTTTATCTCATATCATCATAGACTTTAAAATAACCTAGTATTTTGTCGAATACATACTTTGGTGCATTGATACCCCAAACGTGGTTATTGTGGCTCCAGCTGGGATCTGGCACTACATATTCTTCCACTAAATTTGGTAGTCTAGAACTCAGCTCGTTTATATCTGCTAGCGATGACAGCCAGTCGCTTTTACCGCACACGAGTAGCACAGGTGAAGTAACTAGAGTAAGATTGTACTCAGGTGGTTTCTCAGTTCCATATCTCATAATATTGCCTTCTTTTCCTTCGTCGTAACGTTGAAACTTTTTTGAGTATATAAGTTGTCCAAAATGAGCCAAGGTTTTAGCGGAACCGCCGACCAGCAAATGACCAAAAGCCACGGATATTGTTCTCGGCGATATACTTGCATGCTTGTAACCGGTTGCCACTGTTAAACCAATTCCGCAAATCGGTTCTGGAGCAATTTGGCACAATGTCTCTAGAATGAAATGCAAGATCTGCTGCTTAGCGAAAAGTTCTCTGAAGCCCAAATCGTCCAATAAAGTTTTAATTAATTTGGTTTGCGGTGCTATTAATTTCGGTATTGGACTTCGTAAATATTTCATCCATGCGACTGGAGCGAGGTGAACGGATAAATGAACTTTATTATTGTACTCAGGTCGTAGTGATCCCATTACGAAGAAATCGGTAGTACCTTG
>CAJQZM010035830.1:0-11031 GCA_907164665.1 Colias nastes | reverse complement strand
TGACCCCCCCTACACATCAAAAAAATAAAATTGCGTCCTCTAAAAAATGCGACCCCAAATGTAACTTTTCAATGGACCAAATATGTTCAATCTAAAGTAACAATAATTCCATTGTACATAAGACAATCTAGAGCCCACGCGTAGATTAAGTCACAAATTGTAACGTTTGATATCCGATCCATAAGGGTACAAGGTACAAACTACACAATACGAATATTTAGAGGTCGTAACATGAACTTCAAACCCTATAATATACACGTATATATATAAATTTGAAACAAAAGGGTTGAGGATAAATTCGCGTCAATGTACTATTTTGAACTTTATTAGTATTTAGGATTATTGTCTCGCACGATTTTATTTCATTTTATTTTTAAGTTGTTATGCCAATTGGGATATATTGGTAGTAATTTCATTGGTCTTTACTTGATTTTAGAAGTTCAAAAACAATTATGACATGAAAAGTTTATATTTTATACAACAATATTGTCTATACTCTACAGAATAAAATAGATTACACATTCAACATGACAAGCTTCTGATGAAATTTCCCGCCGTAGCTGTTAGAGTATGTATAAAATGAACGATTTCATTCCACACATAAAGTAATGAGAATATGATCTGTATGATGAATGTGTAATAAGGTTAGGTTCATTTTTAAATGACGTCGGCCCGCGTTGCGATTCGAAAAGCCCCCTGTGCCTATTAGTTAAAAGAGTATACCGTTCGCTTTTGATTAACGTTTTTAATGATGAATCATGTCACGTCAGTTTACAGCAAATAAGATTTATTTTCGACTCACGTCAGTTTTGCAGTAATGAGACAACTCTCGGTTAAAATTAGATCTTTATTTGTAACTCGAGTGCTATTTAAACAAGGCAATTGTAATAAAATTCATTAAAAAGTTAAAATGTAACTTTGTATATTTATAATGAAATTAGTTTGACGCTAGGGCTTTCTTATTAAAATTTAAATTATTAACAAGTGAATATCGCTAGTCGAGAACATTAATTTATTTAAATTTATGATGTTAATAATATGACACTGTTCAGTTCAGGGTTCTTGCGTGATTTAATGATATTTACCAAACTTATAATGAAGTTAATTTTCGAGCACAACAAGTTTGTCTCTACTATAACTGTTAGTGAAGTTGTCTTGACCTTGAATTTCACTTTTGTTAGTCTGTTCTGTAAAACTTTATCTTACCAAATGTCGTCGAAGAGTCGAGCATTCGAAGTTATCTATTTATCTATAATTTTTTCACAAAAAGATCTGAAAATAAGTAAAAATAATACGCATAAATAATTTTTTAACTCTGTTTTGACATTAAGAGATGATTTATTTTTTAATCATATAGATATCTCCTTTATTAGCTTTGACTTTAAAATTAAATAGATGTTCATTATAAAACGCAGTAGGATGGATGATAGAGGTGACTTCTTACGCAAAACATTTTTTTTGTATACCTAGTAGAGTTAACAATGATCATCTTGTAACTTGGGCGTTTTTATGGAAAATGTGTATTAAAAGAACGGAGTAATATATATTAATTACGAGATCGTGTTTCATTCGAACGAAGAACTCTTACCTAAGCCATAAAAATATGTGGTAAATAGAAAACTCGAATACTTAAAGATGAGAAATTGCTTCTCTTGAGATAGAAATTTTGTAGATTACAACTTACGTTTCGAACTTTTACTGAATATTAAAGTATCAAAGTAAAACATTGAATACTTGTAAATATTCATATATCAAAGGGTTCAACGACCATTTGAAGTAAAATATATAATGTGTATTAAATGTAAATTACAATTAGATTTTATGTTAAAGGTTCGAATAGTATTTGTATGGAAGCAATCAATATTAGGAAAATGAAGGTATAATTAGGGTTCCAAGCTTGCTATAATAACTTTTGGAAACCTTTTTTATAAGTAAAAAGTGAGATTAAATTTATTATTCTTTTTATCTTTATATTTGATGGCATTGGGTCACAAGGGTCTCATCAATCATAATCAGTGCGTTTTGCTTCTTTATCTCCTGTAAATGTTTTGAGTAATATCGCGAAATTTGGTGTAAAATTTTTTACAATCAATTAAAGATTAAAACGTTGCCCTTCCAAATCAAATCAAATCATTTCCGATTTTCAGACTTTATATTTTTTTAGAAAGAAACGGAAATTATGCAACAGTGACAATTCGTCGTGCGTAACATTAATTTTTATAAAATGTTTCTAGAAATTAAAAACGATTTTGTCCCAGAAGAGATACTCAACTAAAATGTATTTTGTATCTTGAAATACGAGGTAATTTATTAGCAAGAATGTAGAAATAATGTAGACTACAATATAATGTTGAGATGAAACTCACCCGCTCGTCTAGTTGAACTAGATTTATTATAGCTTTACATGATTTCGCATTTCATAAGAAAATGTGACATTTTTATCTTATTTCTTTCCTTTAATAATATTTTATTATAACAGTAAGTTTAAAAAATCAAAAATTTCCATCCTTCCATTTCCAAGCAGAGAAAACTGAAGAGAATAAAAGTCCTTTCCTATAGTCAGAACAAAAATATCTTAAAAACAAATGCAGAGTACTCAGGTATATAGATGTTACTGTAAACATAAATTAGTTAGTGAAGATGTGTCCAACTGTTAGCTCGGCAAACAGGCAAACCTCGTGAGCACATGTTTGCGTTGGAATCAACTCGATTGCATTCTGAGCTAATTAATCATGCGACTTTGTGCCTGGAGATTATCTAGTTATACTGATATCGTTCATGCGAAAATAAATCTTTCTCTTACGTTTTTACGTAACAAATTTGAATGATCTATAAATAATGGAGCCTTGTAAAAGAACATAACCTTTTGCCTTTGTGAAAATAGTTTAGATAGGACTTCCTATCGTATGATAATGTTGACGTGGGCGATGATATGAGAAAATTTGTTCTTTTATTTCCAATTTCGCGTAGGTATGTAATAAAAAATATTACACAGATATTTATACATATATATCTAATACACGGTATGTATTATAATTTCCAATATCCTGTGAAACAATAAAAAGACGTGTGGCACTCGGGGACTGCCGCGGTAAAGCTATTGCATAGCATGCCTTCAAGCCACACCTCCGAGCCCGTCGGAGTGGGGAGCGTGAGGTTTTTTCGTTACGGAATTTCTCGATTCGGTCCCCGCGCTCAAGGCCCGCGATAGAAGCTATGCAATAGCTTAAAAGATTTGAATAAACACAATAAGAACATACTGTTTAGATTGTAATAAAACAAGTTTCACAGGCCGATATATTATCTTAGTAAGTGTAGTGAGCAATCTCTGTAAGGGCGGCGAGTGTTTACTTCAAATATTTTCAAGATTTTTATAGTGTTCCCGATTTTGATATATTTACATCATACATTGTATTTTTCTTTACAAGAGTATTGTATGTTTTGAATTCATATATAGGATACATCTATACATATAATAAAATCGTAGGAAAGTCAAAACTGTACATTGAATATTTTTTTAAAAGAATACATAATCCATGATCTATAATCGATACAGAACCCAAAAACATAGTTTTTAGAATTTTTGTCTGTTTGTCTGTTTGTCTGTATGTTTGACCGAGCTAATCTCGAAAAGTACTGCATAGATTGACTTCAAATTTTGCATGAATATTACTAACTGGTCGGGTCAGGCTACAGGCTACATATTATCAAGCTATCACCTACGGGGGAGGAGCTGTGAACCTTTATTTTTCTTACGTATTCTCCGTACTACGACAGCGTACAATCTAAAGACTCATGTTTAAATGTTGTTTTTGAGTAAGCCATGCTATTGTCTACCTTTACACTATAAAAACTACGTCATTTAAGTAATTTTGGCAGTGAAACAGTATAATGAATCTTAGTAGTATAAAGACAAATTTAAAACAGCGCCATCTATGAGATTTCATTAAAATCAAATCAATTTACATAATATTAACGCTTCTTGGAAATTCATAATTTAAATATTATTATGATGTTGGTGAGGTTGTTTTTTTAAAGTTAAATAAATAATTCATATCTTCCCAGAGTCCATTTCAGGTGCGCTTATATTTCATGTGAATATACTAAATTTTTATAAGTGAGGGTAGATGTTTATTATTTGATGTCAAACAAGACACCATTACAGTTAATATAAGTAATAGTAGATAACAGTGATTGTGTTCATTGGTTACATTTTTAAAAACCTTCGGCTTTTTTTTAATTTTCGCCTTCTTGCGTTCCCACAAAAGGTAAGTTGTAGCTTTTATATTTATTCTTTATAATTATAATTATATAGTTAGACTCATGTTTTTAATTAGTTAAAGTTATGACAAAATAAGAAAATGATGAAATTTTATTTGTACGTATAATTTTTACAAGAATATATTAAACGCCCAAAGAAGGTCACTTTAGTTCTTGATAAAACTTTATTTGTTAGTAGCTTTTTAATAAAATTAGGTACAGTTATCTTTTGATTTTTTTTTTCATTTACAGATTCAATGTTCATAAAAATTGACGATTTGCCTGAGGAATGAGGATGTAGTGGAAATTAGTAACCTTGCGCGTGGTCAGTGGCGTGCATTCCATAAAGACATAAAGACACTGCCTACCCTAGCATTTACCAAACTCTGATCAATATTTAATATCCATAAATGAAATTCACAGCGTCATTATATTTTATTAATTACGCCATGTAGTATAAAAAAAAATTAAAATATTTCAAATATATTTCAGATCCATCTATTGGTATTTTGGTGGCATTATTATCTAATTTCTATAACATAGCTCAAGTCACTATGCATGCGCTGCACTAGCGCCGCCACAGGACTCAGTACGTCACGGGACGGCAAAGACACAAACTATCCGTGTCTAAGTTTTTATATGTGTGCTCTGCGTGTCTACGCATATTTTATATGTGTGCGTGCCTGTAAACACGGAACACTGATGTTATAAAACCACGCACACAAACACACAAGGTAGGCAGTGTCTTTTTACGAAGATATACGAATTAGGTACGAACCGAATTCGGAACCACATCGAAAGTCGAAACTGAAGTTGACTATGCGACCAATTTAAGAAGTGTGATAATAATTTATACATTTTTGTAGCGGTAAAGACCATCTGCAAATAGTATCATTATTCGTTTGTTTTGTTTTGGAAATAACAAACGCTATACTTTGAGGCTAAGCTTTGAGGTTAAATTTGTTTTTGAGAAAATTAATAATGTTAACTACGATAACTTGCAAGTGAAGTGTTTTGGGAGTAACTAAATAGATTATGTCTATCGTGAGTGTATTAATTTGTAAGATAATTAGGTATAATTTAACGAAAAATTCTTATTTTTGTTTTATGAATAAACATTTATCAAACAGAGACTTAGTGATAGAAAAAGGGCCGATCTATACCGAAGTTAATCGTTGATTTCATAATATAGAACACTTGTTAATTGTTATTATAAAATTATTTTATAGATATGTGTGTAAATCGTAATATATTTTCCATTATTTTGGGGAATAGGTATGACTTAATATCATTACAATATTTCTGCCTACCCTGTCTAAAAACTCTGTGCACGCCCCTGCGCGTGGTCAATCATCATCAATACATCAATACATATATAATAAAATTCTAGAAAAGTGATGTCTGTACAATGAAAATATGAAAAAAAAATTAGCAGGGGTTTTTATTAAATCGATCCCAAACCCAAAACTGTAGTTAAAATTTTTTTTGTCTGTTTGTCTGTATGTTTATGCACGCTAATATCAGAAACGGCTTATCCAATTAGGATGCTGTTTTCACTAATATATTGAGGTAATCTACATTTAACATTTAGTGTTTATTTCATGTTAATCGGTTCGTAAATAAAAAAGTTATGACCATTTAAGTATTCACGGCGAACATTTGCAAAGGCATTCTATTGTACACTATACAATGTACGATAAAACGTAAGTTATCTGTTATACGCTACAGTTATTCCTTATCAATGTCCAGGTGATCATATCGAAAGTCCCCAAGGGTGGGGGGGGTAAGCTGAGGTAGTAGGGGGGGAGGGGTCCAATTAGAATTATGCTTACTTCTAAGTAAATTTTATACATAAAATGTCCTTTAAATTATGTCTTATTCTATTTTTAACCCCCGACGCAAAAAGATGGGTGATAAGCTGTGTGTGTGTGTGTGTCTGTTTGTGCCACCGTAGCTCGCTAACAGGTAATCCGAATTAGATGCGGTTTTGTTGTTAGGCAGCATATTTTCCGACGCTGGAACTTAGATAAAGTGTATCAAAATCGGTTCATCCATTTATTATACCTAGGTATATAAAGGTAAAAGTGGGAATGTGGGAAAAAATATTAGTTATATTTTTATCCAATTCTGTTTATCCATTTATTAGATTACAGCGGTAAAAGTGGGAATGAACAATAATCGAATGTGCTCAAATAATATACTCAAGCGGCATATCAAAATATGAAAGAGCAACGTGTGAATTACAATTAGTAATGTTTTATCGAAATCGGTTCATCCGTTTATTACATATAGGGCACTTTAGGGGTGACAGTGGTTAGATAAATAAACCAAATGGAGCATCAAACGACAGGATATGACGTGTAGATATAGGTACAATTAGATAATATGGTTTACATCAAAATCGGTTCTGCCATTATTACTAGGGGTGGAAATGGAAGGGTTGAAAGTATGTGAAAGAAGAGGGGCATATGGAAGCGAGAGGATAGCCACACCCTGGAAATTTTGAACTCTACTCAAAGCCACATAGGTTGGCCCTTGGCAATTTTTTTTCCTAAAGATATCACTTCTTTTGCCACTGTGGACCATTACAATTTGTCACGGTTACGGCCCAACTTAAAAGATGTCAAGGAGCAACAAACTTATAGATATCAATATGATGTAGGAATGTAATATGGAGGTAGAGGTAGGTCTCGCTCACTTGAAAATATTACATGTAAATAAGAAACCGAAGTTAAAAATTTAAAAATTAAAAAAAAATCCAACGCAACGAAGGAAAAGGAATAAATAATAATTTTACAAACTTCCCGACGATCTTTAAAATTAAGTACCATTATAAAAAAAAATATATGATTTATTATGATAATGATGGTATGGCAGCCCCGACGACTTTGTTTTTTTATTTTTATTAATATTTAAAACTAGAGGTCCGCCCCGGCTTCGCCCGTGGTACATATTTCGCAATATAAGGTAGCCTATGTCCTTTCTCGGGTATCAAAATATCTCCATACCAAATTTCATGCAAATTGGTTCAGTAGTTTAGGCGTGATTGAGTAACAGACAGACAGACAGAGTTACTTTCGCATTTATAATATTATAGTATGGATGGTATTTATTTTTAAAGATCTTCGGGAAGTTTGTAAAATTATTTATTCCTTTTTATATGCACTTTTCTTCGTTGCGTTGGGTTTTTTTTTTTTTTTATTTTAATTTTTATTGCATGGTCTAAACGGTTTATTTACTACAGGCGTGAGACAGGAAAGATCTGAGCGCTGAGACAAACGTCAAAACGCAAAGGAATAGAATCCGCTTTCGATACTAATTGTCATAAGCGTATGATGTTTTGCTAAGGATTTGTTCACCCTACCAACGACGACGACGACCACGAACAAAATTTTCATCCAGTCGTAATTTAACAAAATTGTGCAAAACACAATTAAAAATAATTTATTAAAATTTTCTGTCGTTCTGGTGATTGGAATTTTTATTTTTGAGATCAACGAATGAAAAAATAGATTTATCGTAGAAACGGTGGCTCCTAGAAAACAATGTATTGGAAGTCTTTTATAGATAATTTATGATCTACAATTTTGGTAAAAGGTAATTATATGATTAACTTACCGTCTCGGCGAAAATCGCAAAAAACCTATTTTTACATTAATTGTCCTCGAATTTTTTTTCTTTCCGAGTACCGGTATGACGGGAAATTTTAATAAAATATTAAAATTTCCCGTCATACCGTCATACTGTTGAACCAATTTTATCAGGATGAAAATTTTGGTCTTGGTCGTCGTCGTCGTTGGTAGTGTGACCGAACCATTACTAAAATATCATGAGCTTATGTCAAAAATTAGCGATAGCAATTTCTATTCCTTAGCATTATTCTATTCTCAGACATTAGTCTCGGCCTGCTGATTTGGATTTGGTGCTGGATTTGATAAAAACTGAGTATTGATTAAGCTAATCAGCAGGCCGAGACTAATGTCAGAGAATATAATAACGCTAAAGAATAGAAACTACTATCGCTAATTTTTGACATAAACTCATGATATTTTAGTAATGACGGCGACGACTACGACCAAAATTGTCCTCCAGACAAAATTGGTTCAAAATAAAATATTAAAATTTCCCGTCATACTGGTATTCGGAAAGAATAAAAATTCGAGGACAATTAATATAAAAATAGGTTTTTTGCGATTGTCGGCTAGACGGTAAGTTAATCATATAATTACCTTTTACCAAAATTGTAGATCATAAAATTATCTATAAAAACTTCAAATACAGTTTTTTCTAGGTGTTTTTAATACGTTCGTTTCTACGTAAAATCTATTTTTTTGTTCACTGATCTCAAAAAAAAAAAAATTCCAAGGACCAGAACGACAGGAAATTTTAATATTTTATTCTAATTGTGTTTTGCACAATTTTGTTAAATTGCGACTGGATGAAAATTTTGTTCGTGGTCGTCGTCGTCGTTGGTAGGGTGAACAAATCCTTAGCAAAACATCATACGCTTAAGTCAATTAGTATCGATAGCGGATTCTATTCCTTTGCGTTTTGACGTTTATCTCGGCGCTCAGTTGCTGCACGATATACCTACTGTCAAAAACATCCATACAAAGGAAGGAAGAAAAATAAATTTGCTCCCTTCCCCCATGGTGCCTAAAAATAATATGACATAATTTAAAATAAATTTTACGTAGAAAATTAATGAGGCATTTATTTTTATTATTTTTTAGCTCAGTTTAGTAATAAATTTTACTAACAGTTCTTTTAATTATTTATGGTATGTTTATTCAATAAAAGTTAAGTAGTAACTACTATGCAGTCACTATTCCACGCGGACGAAGTCGCGGGCACAGCTAGTTTTACAATAAACAATATTTTGATATTATATTGTAATATCTGTTTGCCAATCCAATCTGCCGATGTCGACTCATCAGAGTCTTAATTAAGTTTTTATATGCACATATTATTTACCATTGTTGTGTCTGATTAAGGCTAATAAATAAATAAATAAAATAAATATCTGTTTGCAGTTCATATATGTCGGCGCAACGACGATATACGACTACCCTCAAACTACTAAATAATTATAAAATTTACTTTGATCTTTTTAAATAAGTGGTTGATTAATGTAATGAAATAATTAAAGTAACGAAATAATTAATGTTTGTTAAAAATGATAAAAATTCATTGTAAAAATTCGAGTGGCAACACTCAAACTAATTCTTGTGAGTCATGGTTTGCTTTAAATACGAGCGCCCGACGGCACAGAGCACATTCACGCGCCGGCCGTTGGAGCGTACGGAGCTCTCTCTATAATTTCGACGTAGATAAAAAGGGCAGTAAAATACCTACGGGCGTTCTACTTCGAGTGTGAGCGCCTGCTCTGATGATGTTGACGTCAGAATTGCTGACGTCACTCTTTTTAAAAATAGCCTTTGGGCCCTTCTTCCGTCATCAGAAGTTGGATAGAATTCAAGCTCACTCTTTTTAAATGTTAAACGTTTACGTAGTTTTGTAACGGCATACTGGCGTTTGTGTTTTTTCGTGCGTTGTGTAAAGTAAAAGTTTGTTACGTGGATTATTATAACGGGAGTGTAGTTCATCGAAGGAATTGTGTGTGTTATCTGAGCTGCGCCTCTCTTTGTGATAAGCATAAATCTACGAGAACCTCCGAGAAATCTACGAGAACCTCCGAGAAATCTACGAGAACCTTCGAGAATCTGCCTATATCACAAATGAGTAGGTGTTGATCACATGATACGCGAACGGACTGTCTCTGTCATGTGGAGTGTTCAGTATTCTGAAAGGTCAGTGTGGCCGAGGCAGTGTGTTTTTGAAATCCCGAGATGAACTACCGTAGTGTTGTAATACGAGAAAAGGCGTACGAGGACGTACGATTGTCAGTATGGCCGTGTTAGACTTAAAATCTACGAGAACCTTCGAGAACCTCCGAGAAACTACGAGACCCTCCGAGAAATCTACGAGAACCTTCGAGACTCTCCGAGAACCGACACAAAATACGCCGAGAATCTTTCTCTTCTTCTTTGTCGATTCACTCTTGGCCGAGTGGTCGTGGTCACGTTGAGACATCCACATCGGTAGTGGAGGCAGACACAGCTTTCCGCACGATCTCCCGCCATGTCTTCCTGTTACTAGACTGTCTGGTGCAGTCTGATACACAAATTCCTATAGCAGATTTCACTTGGTCGGTCCAGCGCATTGGTGACCTGCTTAGCATTGTTACAGACATTTACAACGAGGCTGGTGCAGAGCGCGCACCGCCTGTCAGTATGGCCGTGTCGGCGCAACGACGATATACGACTACCCTCAAACTACTAAATAATTATAACTAGCTAAAATTTACTTTGATCTTTTTAAATAAGTGGTTGATTAATGTAATGAAATAATTAAAGTAACGAAATAATTAATGTTTGTTAAAAATGATAAAAATTC
Organism: Colias nastes; assembly: GCA_907164665.1. Lineage (NCBI taxonomy): Eukaryota > Metazoa > Arthropoda > Insecta > Lepidoptera > Pieridae > Colias > Colias nastes. Next base: position 315 of record CAJQZM010035830.1, on the reverse strand, counting down.
ATTGTAAAAATTCGAGTGGCAACACTCAAACTAATTCTTGTGAGTCATGGTTTGCTTTAAATACGAGCGCCCGACGGCACAGAGCACATAGGACAGTCCGTTTGCCGAGTGCGCTGGTCGTGTCCACTTGTTGCTCCCGACCACGTGCTTCGCGTTCGTGCTATCCTACTCTTGCATACGCATTTCTGAGCGTACTACGCCGCTTTGTGTTTAAAGTCTGGTTCTGTTAGTCGCCCCACGAGGAGTTTGTCTTTGCTTGCGAAACCCTATTACAACCCGCAGCGCCGCCTGCCATTTGTTCGGTGAAAGCCGTAT
>CAJQZM010035829.1:0-15688 GCA_907164665.1 Colias nastes | reverse complement strand
GCCCCGGGCCTTCGCCCCGTTTGCCCTCCCCTAAATCCGGCCCTGATTCGCCTGATGAAGAATAATATCATTTAAGACGCCTGTCCTGCATTTGTTTACAAGTTACTGTGATGTACTTCGAACTACGGCGTGTCATAAATTGTATCGTAAAACGAGAGCAAACGAAGTGTTTTTAAATTATAATCTCATTGTTTATCATATGCATCTACGAAATAGATACAATGATGTTATTATTTTACAAAATAGATAAGACAATGTATTGTTCATCGTCATTGACAGTTTTTTGTTTTATTTATGGTTTTATCTAAACTTGATGAAATTAAAGTACATGAAATAATAAGACAGTGACGAGTATGCCTTATCTTTATTGTGTTGGATTATTGTTGATTATAACTAAACACAAACTATTTAATTTCTGTAATTAGTTGCATGTTATTGCAATTTTAAGGAAGAAATATTTTCTGAAAAACAAAAGAATGTGTAAAGAACGAGCTAAAATTACTCGACAACAATATATGAAAATAAAGCGTGTGACAGCGATTGATTTTTAAAATACTAAGAAAATAATACAAAAGATGAGGATTTGTTTCTGAAACCATCCAAAAACTGCATTAGCATAAGAGATTTATATAAAATTGACTGATTTATTTGAGGACCATTCATATTCAATGAACTATTATAATGTGATGTAAATATTTATATGAGACTCTATCCTCTGACACATCAGACATAATTTTTTATTTTGCAGTTTTCATTATATCTTAAATACAATGACTCAAACCGTTAAGTACATTATCACCTGTTAGTTCATTGTCAAGGTAGCTGACATTGATGTACATATTTAACCACGTAACTTTTGTCTTTTGGTACATCATTATATTCTATTATGTTAGTATCATCATTTACTGTTTCTGCGTTTATTTAGCATGTGTTAAAACTTTGTGCCTTTTTTTTATTAAATATCGTTACATTTTTTTCCTCATGTTTCCAATTAGCCTAAGTTTCCTACACATTTCTAGAAGCCATTAGAAACATTAACTGTTCATAAACAAAGCGCTATATATACAGTGATTGCTTCAATAAACGGAACAAATGAATATTATGAGGTGTTGCACTTATTACGTAATCAATATACATCTGCATTTGACATCTATTAGAACTTTTGATTCAGTTTCAAGCATCGATCAAATTTTTTTTAAAGGCACAAAATAATTCAATTTAATCCTATCTCACATTTAAATAGAAAAAAAACCTAGTATCGTCGTAATATATAAGCAAGAAATAAATAACCACCGGATCAGAAAACAGATTCTACAATCTACAGAGACAATAGTCGGCAAAAAACTTGCTCTTACATTATCATAGAGTGTGAAAATATAAAGAAAAAAATGATAGATTATTTTTATATTTATATCCATTTATGGACTACTACATGATAAGTAGGTATAACATCATTGAACGTATTTTATGGATAGCAATTAAATAACACTTCGAGAAAGCATAATTTATATAAACATAGTATATGGAAGTTAATTATCATTTTCATTGACCCAGTTCTTCACACTTCTATTAATATGTTGTATTTATTATTCAGTCGGAATTAATATCTTTTCAACATCATAAGTTTCGAGAGTGGTTATTTTCTTACACGATTTGCTTATTCTTTATGATTCAAAACGACTAATATCTGTGATCTGTCTCTTTCCTCTGTGTGATATTTTATGCCACCAGTATATCTTTGATCCAAACTGTAGCGTAAATATAGGTAGATAGGTATATGAAAATTGAACAAAGATCGAGCTGCAACTCATTAATTAACATTACTCTAAATTAAAATATGAATCCATGAATTCATCATATTATATCTACAATGTAACTACCTACCTAATACAGTCAAATACATAGTAATAGGCAATATCTATAATATCATTATCTAGTAACTTAGTTGTTACACACAGCTGCCCGCATATTCCATCAAGATTAGTTACCATTTCATAAATCATTGTTTTGGCCGCAAAACCTTCGATTTTCGTGATATGCATTTATGTATCCAATCAGCAAAAAATGTACTAAAACAGGCATTAACAGTAGAAACACATAATTTTTCCGATTTTAGACACGAAATGACACTTTAGACTACGTAGTTAGGTTGCACAATATTCAAATACGAGCATTGCATTAAATTCTGATAACTTTATTCTAAAGAAAGAGTTATGTTTAAGTATATAAATTAAGTTATTGTATTTATGACTGAATCATGAATGATTTATAAAACGATGTTTTTTCTTCCTCGTGATCAGTGCGGTTTCTACCTAGTCATTGCCATTTTATTGTTTTCATCTTCATGAATATAAGGATGTGTTTTTGGAATTTAATCTAAAGAATATCTCGTATTGCTAAGTCATGCCATAATATTTTTTTAACTAATAATAACTAAAATTCGAAGTACACATCACGAGTTTTGGTAGCAAGCACAGATGATAATACATATAATAATAGGTACTATACTAGTAGTAACAAGCATCGGTTAATAATACATCAAAAAACCTATGTAGAGACCTTGTTTAATGTAGAGTAATAAAACTCCAAAATTAAAAGTCAAACACAACTTGAAATTATTGAAATTACATATACTTAAGTACATTTTTTCTTTACATAATTTAAATTTTTTCAGTAATCCCAAGCCAAGGCCCTCACAAAGAGAAGCCAAGAATACCTGAAGATGATGAGTCAGGCCCTGACGTGGTATCGTCGGTGATCGGTGAATATGGGCGCTGGCAGCTGATGATGACCTTCCTGCTGTCGCTCTTTTCATTCCCCTGTACATTCCATATATTTTTGCCTACTTTCACGGTGAGTTCTAATATTTCACTTTGTCATGGTTGTCATGGCACTGTCGTTTACAATAGATATATTGTGATAGAGCCTAATTTTATGATGATATTATAAGTTTCAATAGGAAAATAATAAATTCATGATTTTAAAAACCTCAGTATCTTATTTACAAAGAAGATGAAATGACGATATGTTTTCATTTGAAACACAAGTAAGTATCGTGATCTTATTCAACTTGTGTATAATAAAATACACCTATACAATTCTCCTAAATCGCCCTTTTCTTTGTTATCGTGAGAACAGTAAATCACGTTGTGGTTTTCCACAAGGAAGGGTTCTGATTTTATTTTTATCATATGTCCTATGCATTTACGCAGAATGTATGTTTGTTGTTAAGGATTCATCATTTAATAAAATACAAATAGATATTATATAAAGACGTGTGAACTTTTATTCCATGTAGTTCAAACTTGTATATGTATCATAACTATGTATCATGTAACTTACACAATTGTGATTTTCAGGCAAAAGCCACAAAGTTCTGGTGCGAACGGCCGGACAATCTATCGACATTACCTTTAGAAAATTGGATCAACTATAGCCAGCCACAAGGCGGATGTTACGTACGAACTCTGTCTAGTGAAGTTACTGTAGAAAACATCATGAATTTCACAGCTCCAGTGTTGGACTCATTTCAAAAGTGTGAAAGATGGGGCTTCGATAGAAGCGAGGTTGGGGACACGATCATTTCAGAATGGGGGCTTGTGTGTGACAAAGCTAGTCTTACGAATCTGGCTGAAGTGGTGTTCTTGATTGGAGTGGGTATTGGAGGCGTTGTAGGAGGCTGGATTTCAGATAGGTAAGATAATTTATTTCACTTCTAGTCTCGATAGAGATAAACATAGGAAGTGGGAAAAGTTAATACTCTATGTAAAAGGTTCATAAGCTCAATTAAATTGATGCTGATTTTGATTAGCGGACGATATTGTTTGCGTTGTTTTTCTCACAGGCGCTCGATTTATTACACTCTTTATTAAAATTGGGTGTTATACGTTCATAATTAATAATTATTATTATGTATGTCTAGTATATTGCGGCAAATTTGATTAAATAATGTTGTTGTTATATCTAACTTTATATTAGATATATATAGAAATTTTTAATCATATTGTAAATACTTCATGTATTTAAACAAAAATAATTCATATTTTGTATGGATGCAAAAAATGGAATAACCACTTCATTTCTTATCGTGCAATTATTTATGATTGTTGGGTCTAACAAGCTAAGTTCACCTTTTGTAATTAAGCTAGTGTTATCGTGTAAAATAACGATGTTTACTTTAATGTACCTAGGTATCATCTAATGTAGGTTTTCTTTATTAGGTAGATAATTAGAACAATACACATTTCATATGTTAAGGTATGATAATAACGAGAAATATCTATATTTAGACGATTGTTCAATAAAATCAATAAATTTTAAATAGATATTTTCTCAACACCTTGAACAATTTATCATCAAAATCCTCGTCGTTCAGGGATTGAAAATTTAGGGAATTTACTTCCCCATTTATCATACTCATCTTGGGTAATTTTAATATGAAATTTCAGATTCGGCCGCAAACGCATTTTAATGGCTATGGCAGCTACACAGAGCGCATTAGCCATCCTCTCTCTGCTAGTCAGCTCATTCGTCCAATACCTTATAGTGAGACTGATCATGGGACTCGTATCAGTATCTGTGGTATATGCAGCGTTTGTGTTATCTGTGGAACTTGTTGGCGGAAAATGGGTGACAATTGCCGGCGTGTGCAACTTTTTCCCGCTTCCTTTGGCTTACGTCATCGTCTCTCTGTTGTCTATTGTAATGCCGAACTGGAGGGATCTGCAGCTAGCACTGTCGATTCCTGGATGCTTGCTCATTTTTCTGTGGTAAGATTTTTGTTAAATACTTTATACTTACTATATTAACTTGGGAGAGGTAGAAGACTTAACCAAATTAAACAAGAAAAATTATACGCGCCGATTTTTATGAGCAAATTTTAATTAAAGCAGAACTGCTAAATATAAAACTTAGTCAATTTACAATCTTTTATTTACAGGTTTGTTTTACCCGAATCTCCAAGATGGCTTCTCAGCATGGGACGGACAAAAGAAGCCCAAGCCATATTAGAAAAGGCAGCGAAATTCAATGGACGAGAAATGCCATCAGACATCGACAAATTATTATTAGTTTACAAAACAGACACAAAAGCTGAAGACCCAAGTGTGTGCATGCTTCTACGAGGGTACCTCCTCAAGAGAACAGTCTGCTTATTCATAGCCTGGTTTGCGATGACTATTGGTTACTATGGCCTATTATTAAACATAGGCAACTTCAACCTTGGAAATCTGCATTTGACGTCGATAATATTGGCAGTCGTTGAAATACCAGCTATTGCATTAAGCATACCAATTCTCCTGAAAGCTGGGAGGCGTTTCCCCATATTCATAACTATGTTAGTGTGTGGACTGGCTTGCATTGCAAGTGAATTGTTTTCTTTATCTTTCAACAATGAATGGGCGATAATTGCGTGCCTCATGGTTGGAAAATTCGCAATTGGAGCTACAAATATGATGCTGCCGATTTTCACTGCGGAATTGTATCCGACTGTGGTCAGAAATTTGGGAGTTGGTGCTAGTCAAATTTCTTCAGGATTGGCGCTTATGTGCATACCATATTTATGGGAATTGGTAATTATTTTTATATAAAAAGAATATTAGAATACGTAAAATATTTTATTATACGGTAGAATTTAACTGAAAATTGATTTAAAAATCTTCTGCTGAGTGCTCTTTTCATTATTATGAGTGAGTTACAAGGCTAGCAACTGAGTTTAACCAGGTAAAACTGAACCTAAACCGCAGCTAATATTGTTAATTGTATGAGTGCTGGTACTAAAATAGAATAATTTGTTAGATACGCTAGTAAGTAGTCCGTATATTCTTTATGCTACGAAGAGTAAAATAAAATTTAAGTAAGTAACTAATAAGGGTAACAAAAACAACAATTAATAAAAAGACATGTAGGTACATAAATTAAACTAACATCTAGATTTCAACTTTATCGACGTATCAATTCTTCAATACTGAGAAATGAAAAATGATTGTCTATTGTTTGTGCGGACGGACAATTAAATTAATTTAACAGACTTCCATTAACGTAAAGGAAATATGATAAAATTGGTTTTTCTTGATATTATTATCCGGATACAATGATTTATTTTATGGATTGATGTATCTCCATTTATCATGAAGCTAAGAATTTTAAATAAATTCGCCTATTAACAAAACTGTTTCTATTATATAAAAAGTTTACTCCTACTTATCCAATATCCATTTAAGCTCTTAGGACGGTTGCTGTAAGCATACCTATAGGAGTGTAAACATTTACAAAGAAATTAAAATAAAATTAGAACACAGTTTTTTTCTGATTTTAATGAAATAGTTAATAGATCATCAGTCCCCTGTACACTGCCAGAACGCGACTGCTCTTTTTTGTAGTCCATCGATGATATGTTAATTACAGCTTTATCATAACTCCTCCTAGGTTATATTATAATGGATCATAATGTATTGAAGTTCATCACAAAAATATATTTTGTTTTCAGACTGCTCTAAACGAGCATCTACCGATGGTGACCATAGCTGCTATGAGTGTGACGGGTGGCGCCACTGTGTTATTACTACCTGATACTGCGCATACAAAACCCAAGTTAGTACAAAAAAAAAATAATTACTATTTTAGCTACTGCTAACTGAATTAGAAGTTTATACTATACGTAGAATCTTGTAACTGAAACTACTCATTTTTCATGAAATATTGTCAAGAAATTTTAAGATTTATACGACTGAGATCCAAAGTGTATTTTATCCTCGATTACATTTATTCTCATTCCTGTACTAATACCACAGATAATATTATAATACTATATTCGTACTAATACTAATAACATTTTAAATATTTGAATTCTGAATTTCAGAACGACAGAGAGCGCTCCATCTTGCAATGGAACGTATACGACGACCGACGATAGAGGGCGCTAGCTGTGTTCATGTGTTTGGCAAAATGCAGCTGTTCTTATACTATAAATTGATTTATTTTTCTTACAATGAAAAGAAAGAAAAACATTTTTTAATAGTACTAGATCCCACCGCAGGATTACTTCGTTCATAGTTTTTTTGATGAAACCAAAAGTTTATGTATACTTATTTTTAATTAGGAGAATATATATCGACTAGGTTGCCAGTCAAAATTTGGCCGCAAGCATGTTTAATAAAAAATTTTCACTTCAATTTTTTGGAAAAAAATTCCGTTCACTTGTTATTTATAGTCTACATCACGGCAAATTACATAAAGATTCTAAAAAACCAAGTTTGCCGTTTTACATCTGGCCGCAACCCCTTCGCAGCCTGGTGCAAACAGGTATGATTTCATTCATTTATACGTTACATAACACGTTCATAACGCACATTTATGAATCATACATCAAATTAAAGCTATTTTTTTTCTTTTAATTATCATATATGGTTGCCTAATTAAATCCAGCCGCAAATGAGGGTTGCTGGCTATTAAAGATGATGAATATTAATTAAAAATGCTTGCGGCCAAATTTTGACTGAAAATTAGTCGATATTTATTATATTCTCCTTATTATAAATATACATAAAATTTTGGTTTCATCAAAAAAACTATGAACGAAGTAATCCTGCAGTGGGATCTTAGACTATAAGTATATACAATTGGATGAATCGATATTAAGATAAATACGGATTTTCGCGTTTGTCCAATGGTAATTATCTAGTGTTATCATAATATTTCACCTGTAAGGACCTTGAATCTTTTTAGTATAAGAACCAAAATATCATATGTATTGCAATACATATACCATGACGAATTTATAGATATTAAGAATCTTCCCGCTTACATATCGAAGTTTATTTTTATATAAATTTTAATACCAGTGATATTACATTATCAAATAAATTTTAAAACATATTCCACGACGCCTTGACAATACTTATATTAAATGATTAACGTTTATTCGTTTGTTAAATTGAATTTATTTACTTACAATTGTATTATTCGATTTTAAGATAAGATAATATGAAGTACGTATGAAGTTTTAAGTCAGTCTTAATAATTTTATCGTCATGCATAATTTAAGCTAATATAAAAAATATTTTTGTATATCTATTATGTAAATATAGATTTTTACCTATATTAGGTATAGGTTAGTAAGTTAGTAAGTAAATTATGGATAATTAAAATAATTTGATAATATTCCGTAGAGTACCTGTTCTATCAAATAGTTTAATGATAGCGTCTTTAATTTATATTACAACAATAAAATTACCGTTATGTAAGTGAAAAAGTTTTCTTAATTGTGTATGTTTGTACTTAATTTGTTACATCTTCTGCTTATTTATTTATTTTTCCCTAAAAAGAATGTATGATTCATTTGTATGAAGTGAAAAACATGGGCCGATTAACCATTTTTTTTATCCAAAAGACAATAGAATGAAAAATAGCCCTTGTTATGTTATATTTATTATTTATTTTTGTTTGTGCTCCACCCTACATTTATTATAAATGAGTCTAATGAGTTATTATAATTTAAATGAATGTAGAGCAAATCTGAATCTCCTTTTTTATTTAGTAATTTAACATAACTTTATAAGGACTTATATCGTTCAAACTTTAAATGTAACCTGCCTACTTATAAGTATTGTAAATATAAGGTATTTAATTAATTTTGTTTGTGCGTTTTATTTCATAATTTCTAATTCATTTTCCATTCCCTTTCTGCGGTATTCTACCCAAAAACTGTCCATTATTGTGATCTTTGTTATTGAAGCTTATTAAATATAAAACATCATTTTGTAACAACGAATTTTGAAGTAGTAATTGTATATACCCAAAAATATTTGGTTTAAAGTTAACGAAATAAACGTATGTTGGCCTGACTCTACATACGAAGCGCTTCATCTATGTACAAAAAACATATAATTATGTATCTAACTTAAGTAACAATATTAGAAGAAGTTAAAACAGTAGTAATATTATAACCCTTGATATCGTCCGCGTTATAAACAATATTTTTTGTGAGAGCGCACATTTTTTTTATAATTTTATTTATTTTTTAGAAATTTATTTCAGTTCATCTTCTGTTCTGACCTCCAAATTTGCCTTCTTAATTATTTAAAACGAGTAACATTACAGAAGCCTGTAAACTCATTAGAATTAACTATTAAAACTAAAGACTAAATGGACAATTGACAGCTTTTTCTGAAGTTCGTGCAGTGCAACCATTATGACAGTCGCAGACACTGAGTCAGATTGCTTCGCAACTTATGCCTTTTGTTAAAACATTCTGGATTAGGCCACCTTGAAATTAGAGCCGTGTTAGTCATGCCCGGACAATAAATTTACATAAAATTATGAGCTTACGCTCAGTATATAGACCACACTTCAAAGTTTAAAATAATTTATATCAATCACAACAGATTGTTTTTTATAATATGACCACATTGAATTAAAATACAATTTCGGAGGTAAATTATAACTTGTTTTATTATATGTGTCAGTTCTAGATATTTTTTTGTATTATTCTGAACATTATCAATATCGTAAACGCTCACATTTTTATATCAAATCATTAAAATACATAAGCATTAGATCATTAGAAAAAAAACGGAAACAGATGCATTATGAATACATCGGTTTCAATGATGGATTTTGTTAAGAGTCCTTATCGATTTTAGAGTGATTTTTACTTGTTTCTGTAATTCTTTGGGAGCTCGTTTAACAAAACTAAATTAGTAACAATGTGTGATGATATCTTAAATTAAAGATTCATTCAATATCTAAAATACGTTCGAGACAATTTATTGATATTCATTGTCCAGTTTGTTTAATAGCCAATAACCTAAGGCGTGTTTCAATTTTTTCCATGCGGGACGTTCGTGTCTTTGTATTTTACACGGAATTTAATAGAAGAAGTTTTCTTATAAAATATACTACAGTAAAGACACTGAGACATCCTAAAATATGTTCGAGGCAATTTATGTACTTTTATTGAAAAATTCAAAGAACATCTATGTTAAAATAGCCTTACTTTGATGAAATTTTATGCGTATATGGCGTCGAATTTCTAGTTCTTACAACAGAGTTAAAAAAAAATAAAAAATACACACTAAATGATAGGTTAATGCTTAAAAATTTGCAATAAAAAAAATACATATTATATGTTTTATGAAAGAAATGGAATAATTTAAAGTTCTCTAGAATTTTAGATTATATACGGGAGCGCAAACGTTGTTACGGCAGATCTATATAATCGAATATTCTAGAGAATTTTAAATTATACCATTACTTTCATATAACATAGTAGTTAGTTTTTTTAAACGAGCTCCTAAATAATTAAAGAAACAAGTCAAAATCACTCTTAAAATCGATACGGCCTCTTAAGGGAAACGTAGGTGATCAGCCTACTGTGTTCTGTCAGACATTTTCTTCGTCTCCACCGAAAATCGAATCTCTCGGTTCTACGCTTAGGTAATAACCATTGTACCTAGATGATGGTCATATATTGATTCTAGGTACTACAAAAAGTTACCACAAAATCTTGCCACTACGCTTATTTAAATTGCGACAAACTCAACTTAAATTAGTACCCACTTTTTATTCAACAGCCTAACACTGCTGATAATAATTAATTGCTGAAGATCAAGTAATTATGCGCCACATGACTGCAATTATACGGGACATTGACACTATGAGGCTCCATTACAAAATGTCGGTAACGGTGACAATACGTCACAGTACGCGTTTTGCATACTGTGAAAGTTTAATAATTAATAAGCGGTTACTGTAAAGCGTTAGGAATACTTCTTAGATTGAATACTTCTTATTTATTGTAAAGGCTATTAACATGAACTAGCATCCAGAAAGGCACTACTCGTATGTAGGAGAGTGAACGTGATGATCTATTTCTTTATCCTATCATATTATACTATTCCAGATTTTATTATGCAGCTCCAGACATAATAAAAAAAAATCCAAATTCTAGATAACATACCTAATTTTATAAAACAATCATTTAAATCACAATTTTTTTTGTTGCCTACACTTGATTTTTCATTATTATAATTTTATTTTCTCTAAAAAGATAGTGATAAGAATGCATGGAAATTGAATCATAATTACACATAGAAAGATCAATATTTCAAGACTTTTGTCCTACAAACTTATTAAAATTCAGGGACTGTTTAAAAACAGATCCACAACAAATTAAAAAAGCCTCTTTAGGACTCCGAGGATGACCTGCCATCAGATAACGTTTACTAGTTCACCTTCCTGTATCCTGTAGCATAAAAAATACTTCTGCGCAAAGCTTTTAATTACAAGCGATTTCCCTTTAAACAGATTCCTGACGTCTAGTAACTATGGAACCTTCTCTTTGAATATGCAGCAATTGTGGGTGCATCCAGAATTACGTGCTAAGAAGTTCTTGATACCACATATAATATCCTAATACTATACTTTTATATAGTTGATAACTTGATACTAAAATAATATTATGTTGATATACTCTCATTTATGGATGGCATTGTTGCCTGAAGTCAAATAAAATCATAGATCTCAATGGAATGGAGAAAAGGAAGAGTAATAAGATTCTGTCTTACCTTACATTACCTACAAAATATGATAAAACAATCAGGCGTAACCAGAACAATAATATTGAAGGAATACCAAAGATTTGAAACGGACATGTATTTTTGACAAATTCTTCTAGAGTCGATTAAAAGTAAACACTTGCTCTATCTTTGCTTTCTTTTCTTTTCGTGATGGATTTTTTAGATAAATATACTTACGTCTACTTAGCCAATGATTACGTGTTTATTATGTGTACTTTTATATATTTTCGACACGTTTATGGCTGCGTGTATCTGGTATGAATTGACTTTTACGTAATATGTAGTTCATGTGAATTGAAGAACTATTTCAACATGATAAATATTTCTTTTAATGTTTCATTTTCTTACTTAACTTCCCCTTGTATGATTTCATTAATTTAATCAAAAAATATACAACTGCAAAATATAATATAGTTATATTTAAGATAAAAAATAAAATAATAAAAAGTAGGTATTATAATGAAACTGAAAAAAGCAAATTACTTATTCCACACATTAATATAGTTATAAAATTCACAAGGAATGTAATAATTTGTGAACCTCGCCTAATACAATTGTGCCCGTGACGTCATTTGCGTATAATTTAGATGCAATCTTTCACACACATATTACAACAGAGGCTCTATATCTTTTCTTTTTCTTTTGGCGGAGTTTAATGATTTGATGTTGATCAAATAAATTTTATGTAAGACTGAATTCTGAAAGAAAGCTTACTGACAAAAAAAGAAAAATAAATAGAGTAGTAATGTACAAAAAATAACAATTACAACCGTCCACAGTCACCCAAAATTGCATGTAGCCTGGTCATTAACCCACGTCGGCAACCTGGCACAGATACATAATTACATATAGCTATGAATATGACCTCGAAACAGGTCCCATTGTTACAAATAGAGTGTGCGTCGTGTCGAATCAGAGAAGTTAAAAAGGTGATACGGGCCGCATAACGGAGCTTGTCCTGTTAACTTAGTATCGGGAATAATATACTACTGTCCTATGCAATAATTTGCTGTATGGAATAATTTATATGTTGGAGGAATTTGGTTTTTGATACTTGATTACATTGATTTATAGATATAATTGTAGTAAAATAAAAAATGTATTATAGACATAAATATTTGTAAACCTAATTAAGAAACAAACGATAGAGTTTTGATTTACATCATATTATCTTATAATCTATTACATATTATGTTATATTATACACAAAATACACGTAGATCTAAATTTTTATACAAAACAATTAAGGCGCAAGTTATTACCCCGTTATATATCTCAACAAAACCGTGGAACGTTCGCTTTTCACTGAAGAATTTAATTTCGCTCGAATCCAGTGCCACAATCAAGAAAATCAAGTTGGCACAGTCTAGATCAGTGGTGCGGGGACTAGCGACTCTCACTGTAAGGCTCTCCGTACATGATGCTACTCAAGTCTCCGATACTTTTGACCACATCCAACGTCAAGCAGCTCGAATTGTCGATGACCGTAGGCTCTCCGATAGACTTGATCCTCTTTGCGGAGAGACGTTGTGTCTCTTTGTATATTTTATAGGATTATGGGGACTATGGGGAGTGCTGTGAGGAATTACCAGCCGCACAGTTCCAACCTCAGACAACCCGCTGTAAAAAGCAGTTCCATCCCCATGATCTGTATGGTTGGCTCTTCACCACCGTAACCTCCTTCGCTTGGAAACTAAAATCGTCGAGAATTGAAGATATACGTGTAGCTCAGTGTACGAAGGGGCTAAGTGTATGCGACACTTTCTTTCGTGACTCGACTTCAAGAAACAATGATGTAAGGTTATTTTGTTATCCTGCCGCGTTCGCACATCCGCCATCGAGTTATGTTATCTTTCTGTGGAAGCATGCAACATGGAACATTTGTTATAATATATGAATTTAAAGGTTATTCAATAGTAAACGGCAGTAGTCATTTCTTGAGTTTCGTTTTTTTTATGATAACAATGTCGAATGTCAATAGAATATGCATTGAAAGAATATTTTAAGGTAGGTACTGACAACTTTTCAACTTTTGAAAATAAATTAATACAATCCAAAAGTAACTAAATTGTAATATATTTTAATTTTTAATATACGAAACTTCATCAAGTATATTTCTGCATAAGAGATCGTGCAAATCTCTAGATCGAAATTGTTGTATGAAATCGTTATAACATTCAAATTTCTTGAACTTTAGTAATGACCTATGTTTTATTCGACCTATGCTTATGATTGATGTAATATGAATTTAAAAACTTAAAAAGGATCTATTTCATGCAAAAATCTTAATGTAACTTAGTTACTTTATCGTTTTTTTTTTTTCAAAAAATTACAAAAATAATCAGCCTACCTCCATCAAAAGTTATATCTATGAGCAATCCAGTTAACAATTTAAAGATCTCGTGATACAAACCACAATTAACTTGTAAGTTGACGATTACAATAGGTATAAACGTTAAAACTAATGTATCTATTGCCACACTCGACATATTGACTTGGCTGTTTCGATTGAATACAAATTGTAAACTAACAACCTGTCGAGACAAATCGGATGTTACGTCACAATGCTTTGCTCCAGGGGTTTAATGACAAGTGATTTGATCACTAGAACATGTATGACGTAGCAGTTATGTTAATGTTAGTACTCATGGGCGTAGCCACGGTGGGGCAGGGTGGGGCGCTTGCCCCACCCTGGCTCTGACCTGGAAGGTACCCAACCAAATCTAAAACACTTAATATCCGTAAAAAAATTCACACTCGAAAGTTGTTAGTCAACATAAAAAATGCGATCTAGATCTAGACAAAAAGCTTGCGCACGATTGACTCCATACGTGCACAAACGTCAAACATATTCCTTTTGTTTTTCGTTTGTGTGTGTGAGTCAAATAGGTACAATGTGTGCAATTATTTACCTCTAAATTGACTGATTAACAAATTTTCATACGCCCAGCGACCAAACGGCTGAAGTTAGGGACAGATATTTGGATGGATTTCGTGGAATTACGCACAAAAAAAGGAAATAGCTGAGGCTTCTATGTTACATGAAATAAAATTTGGTGACAGAAAAAGTACAACTGTTATCCCACTAAATAAAGCTGTTTTTTTTGGCAAAATTCACACTCAATTTCCGATCAAATTTCACTTTTGTTTTAGGATAAGGGTCACTTACTGACCATAAAAAAACAAAATGCTGACAGATAGAGGTGGAGCTTCGCTCGTAATCTTAAAGAAAAGTTTTTGGCCGATATCTCTGAAACTATCCACTTTTAGACAAAAACTATTTTGACTTTTTTGTAGAAAATAAAATTTCGCATCTTTTTTACCCTGTAAACTTTTTTGTAAAACTCACCGTGTACGATTTATGGCCTATTTAATGAACTGGTTTATCGTTTTTGGCTAGTAACTCGAAAATATTGGATTTAAAAATGCATCTATCCATTTTTTAAGATCACTTTATTTGAATTTTTTTTTCTAATGCCCACACTTTTTGAGTTATTTAACGTTTAATGTCGGACTACCGGGCGAAAAATAGAAAATTTCAAGGTGTTTCGTATATATGTATTTCGTACAACTAAATAATATTGAGTAATTATTTTATTTTCGGATGCAAGAATAAAATAAAAGAAAATGAAAGGAGAATCAAAAATAAAAAAAAAAATCTAAAATATTTATTCTGTAACAAATATGATTACAATTTTACAGACATTGAGACACCCTTTTAAGCAATTAAATGCAATTAAAAATATTGTTAAAAATCTATTAAAAATTAATTTTTCTATAAAAAAAAATCTAAATTTTTGCCATTTCGGAAACGGCGAAAATTCGCTTGCATTGGAAATCTCTTCTTCGTCTTCATCCAAAAATATTTTGGCCTGCCGCGTCACCCGCCGAGCGCTGGCATTTCTACACTAAACCTTCTACAACTATAGGCACTAGAAAAAATGTTTCAAACTAAAGTTGTAGAGAATATAGTGATCTTAAAAAATAGATAGATGCATTTTATTGATAAATCCAATATTTTACGAGTTATTAGCCAAAAACGATAAACCGGTTCATTAAATAGGTCATAAATCGTACACGGTAAGTTTTACAAAAAAGATTGCAGGGTATAA
>CAJQZM010035816.1:0-11276 GCA_907164665.1 Colias nastes | reverse complement strand
GGCAATACTTAGCGCACACGATCAACACGGTGCGTTGGTTATACGCACAGCAGTTCAAGGACAGTGCGTTCAAGCAACGTATTTGTTTCGACTCATTTTCGTATATGGGTTCCGATTGCTTATTCTCGTGACCGAGGAGGGACCATACCTGGGAATAATTATGTTTAAGTTTTATTTACATTTTAAAATTATATATTTAGTCTCTTTTTAACACATTCAATGCTAAAATATTTTGAAGAGATGCTGCTTCAATATAAACGAAAAGTAACTAAAAAAAGAGTGCGTAAGGCGAGCATACGTGTCAGAAGTGAAACTTCTTAGGCAAGATTCAAAAATATCAAAATTGTCGCGTTTACTTGACGTAACGGTATTGCCATGACGCGACCTTGAAATTTTACTCTCAACGCACCTAAAGAAGTTTCACTTCAAAAAATTGTGTCTAAGTCTTATGTTTAAAATCCCAATAAACTCTTATTAACTTACCTTAACAGTTCCCGTTATAGAGATAGCAAGCACAACATCATCTTTTCGCGAAGACGGTCTTAACACCTATAATTATAAAAAAAAATCATTTATTTAGTACTAATACATAACACAATACAATGTAAACTCGACGATCGCCTCAACTAGGTATAAACCTGTGCTAGAGGCGACCGACGCCTTCCACACAAGACATAGCCGGTATTGTACTGTACAAAAAATGAATACATTATTAAATATTAGAAATTACAAAAACATAAAGAAACAATGGCCGGAATTAGAAACAAGGTACGTATTAAAATAAATTAATAGTTATTTATAGAAATATTAATAAATATTTTTGTAAAGCAACACTAAATAAAAAACAGTTCAAGAATACATTATGAAGTATTTTATTCCAATTATATTTCATAATACTTTGTTTATATTACCAGTAAATTCATATACCTACCTGTTAGCCTAACAAAACTGCATTTAATACACTTTAATTATTTCTGTGCATATTTTATTTGTCAAATAGTGACCCAAATTTCTGCTCATAGTCAACAACAATGATTGCAGATGACAATTGAAAAAAAAGAATATTTTATTTGTATAAGCAAAATAAATTCAAATAATACTGAATTTGATATTTTTTTGGTTTTATGGCATTCAAATGCTTTATAAATCGGCTATATATAATCGGCCGATTACCCCGGGTGGCCGAGTTGGTCAGGCATCCGCCCCGGATTGGCGTGAAAGGATGCGGGTTCGAGACCCGCCTCGTGATCGAATTTTTTCTATTCATTATAAAATTTATATACACTTTAATTATTTATTTACATATTTTATTTCTATAAACAAAATAAATTCAAATAACACTAACGTGAAGTGCAGATATCCAATCAGGGTTCATTTTAGAGCTCAAACAGAACAAAATCTCCAATGAGAACGGATCCATGATCAAAATCTCAGCGTAATAACCGTTGCAAAATAATCGTAAATCTTCACTGTTACACATGTGGTATGCCTGTAATTAAAATAAGAAACCATTGCTATTGTAATCTACAGAAATTTACCTACACATATATATAACTAGCTGTGCTCCGCGGCTTTACCCGCAGTGCTCCGCTCCTATTGGTCTTAGCGTGACGATATATAGCCTATAGCCTTCCTCGATAAATGGGCTATCAAACACTGAAAGAATTTTTCAAATCAGACTAGTAGTTCCTGAGATTAGCGTGTTCAAACAAACAAATAACTCAACTCTTCAGCTTTATAATATTAGTATAGATAACACTTTTAATAAGTCATATTTAAAACTCATTAAAATAAGAATAAAAGGGATTTCTTTTCAAAACATGTTCGTTCATTCTCTATTTATTACAACCTATAATTTCCAAATAAACCACTAACAAAAACACACCTGTATATTAGTATGAACTTGCGTCAATTTCACACTCTCTCTGCACTTTCCATCAACAAGATCCCATGTGCACATCTCGCCTGCTTCCGATGAACTTACTATATAGTTGTTATCCTGAAAACGGCGAGAATATTTTTTTAAAAGACATATTTTTTATTTGGTATATGTTACTAGCGTGGTACATATTTCGCAATAAAAGGTAGCCTATGTTCTTTCTCAGGGTCTAAAGATTATCTGTGCCAAATTTCATCAAAATCGGTCCAGTAGTTTATGCGTGAAAACCATACATACATACAAACCTTTCAACTCTTTATAATATTAGTATAGATGTAATGTTTAAGGTCGTTGTTTATTGCCAAATTTCATGTGATCTTTAAACACTCTAATATCTAGATTAACAGAGAAACTTGTATCAGCTACATAATATAATTTGAAAAATAATATTGCATAATTTCCATTTCTCTCTTTAAACATTTCATTAATCAACAAACACTACAAGATCAAAATAAAATGCACTGGCCCAGCAATTCATGAGTTATAGCTAGACAAACAAACAGCAATTGATTTATTGAATAAAATATAGAATGGAAACGTAAAATGCCACTATAGTTCTCATATCAACATAATAATAATAATTATGATACAGAGGAAGTTTCTACAATGCTTAGAGGATATTTCATTATAATAATTAGTTGAAATTGTTTAATATTCAACTTATTTATTACATTGTTAACATTGAAGAATATTCACAATCAATATAAAAGAATAAAACATTAACTCAATGACACTTTTATCAATAGTAGTACTTGTCATAAAGATCAGTAAAACAGATTCCAATTAGATAATATGAAGATATATTTTTTCCTTTTGAATCAGTTCTATAAACCAACATAATATACAAAGCATAACTAATACAAAACTTACCTGTATAATAGACGCTCGCGATAGACATGTTACAGGGGCTGTATGACCCACAAGCAAGCAGCGGGGGGTCATTTTAAGTGAATCAGGATTCACGTGCCAAATACATATTTGACCATCATAGCACCCCGTTACCAAGGTCTTCTGGTCTCTCGAGAGATACACTGAAGATATACAATGAGTCGGAGCGTGTTTCCCCCATAACACCACGGGAACTATCAAGTTGGTACCTGGCATGTCTGCGAAAAAAACGATGTAACATTTATAATTCTATACGTCATGTACATGTACAATATTAGGTACAATATATTCAGTTCACAACCATGTTGTATTATACAAGTAATAGGGCATGAAAGCGATTTGTTTGCATAACAAAACCAATAAAAACAGTAATATTAATACAAGGACGAATATAATATACCACACCTTAAGATACACCCGGACGGGTAACTCTATTAGAAGAATGTAAAGAGCTGCTTCTCGCAATGAGAAGCAGTAAGTTGAAAAGCAACGAGATTTTTATAGGAATTTTATTAATTTGCGCAAAATTCACAAATAATCGATCATATGATGACACTGACAACCTTTGTCAAGTGTCAACTTGACAATTATTCACCATCATATTTGACAACGCCAAAAATATAATACAATGTCTACACGATTAAAACAAATAGTTTGTTTAATTTGTAGAAGTTTTGTAGTTGTTTCGATGCACTCGTCTTATTAATAGTTATTATTTGATTGTTTAAACTGTATTGAAATATAATTGAACCATTTGGGAAAGTAAATTCGAAGCATAAATATAATAACAAGATAATAACTCATTTAATCTTTTTTTATTCGAATATAGAATGAAATAGTCTCATGAGTTTGACAAATAATGTAAATATGGACCTATTTTTACAATTATTGTCATGCGATAAATACAATGGATAAAAAACTTGGTTCAACTGGGAAAGTAACATCTAAAATAAATATAAAGAATGAGAAAATAGCTGAAATGGCAGCCAAAATTGATGAAACTGATGAAATGAAACTTAAAATGTTGGCTGGACTGGATAAACCGGATCCTGATGATATTTTATATCCACCAGAACTTAATGCACATTTAATTGAACAACTGAAGGTAACTTAACAAATAAGTATTCAAATTATCAAGTTATTATATGGAACAATAAAAAATTAAATGTAGAACAATAAAGACTGTAATTGTTGCTATTTTCAATTCTCGCCAAAGCAACACGTAGTAAGAAATATTTTTAAAATAACGACATTGGCATTAGTATATCTCAGACTTTAATCTCATTCTAATTCTCCAGGTAATGACTGGGGAAAACAATGAATTACGTAAATGCGTGTTTACTAAAGATGAAGAAATAAAACAACTAAACAGAACGATTTCTGATCTTAATCAACGAATACGTGATATAATATCCGGTTCCGGGCCGGCGATATCTTCAAAGTCAGCGGGTATTATTAGTGCAAAAATAACAGAACTATGTAAACAAAATCGACATCTAGTAGCCGAAGTTGAAAGCTATAAAACTAAGAATTCCACATTGGAGAGAAAACTTGTACAGTTAGATATTATAAATAAAGAAAATGCTAAACTAGATAGCTGTCTTTGTAAAGAAGAACCCGTTGATGCGAATCCTGATGAACTGAAAGAGTTGAATAATAAACTTGCTGTCGTAAATAAAAAGTTATATGATAGCAAAAACAGAAATCTTGAACTGAAAAATGATATACTGATAGCAACTAAAATATTGCAACAAGAACTAGGAGACAAATTTACAAGTATTAAAGATCTGCAAAATGAATTAGCGGGATGGAAGGGTAGAGCCCAACAAATTGTTTTATTGCAATCTAGAATTAATGTATTGGAAGAAAAATTAAATGGAAAACAAAAAGATCTTATTGATATTAAAAAACATGATCAAGCACAGGTAAGTTAAATATTTCTATGACCGTTGAAAGTTACTTCACGATTTGCGAATCTAGATAAAAGCAATTAATGATATGTGAAAACACTTTTACACATAAATATATTTTATTTAAAAAAAAAAATTCAAATATTAACACATTCAAGATTATACGGGAAATAGAGGCAAAACGGAAGAAAGAAATAGACAAAGCAATGGCTGGTCTGGAATCGTTAAAAGCAGAAAATTGCGAGCTGAAGAAAAAATTAGATGGAGCAAAATGTAGAATTAGAAATCTAGAATGCGATGCTACACTAATAAGACAAAAAATGCAAACCCTTGTTGAAAAAAGTAACCACGACGATCTTCTTATAAATGAACAACGGGTTAGTGTTTATTTACCACATTTAAAGAGAATTGTATGTAGTTTTTGTATGAGTACCATTTTAATTATAAATTCTTTTCAGAATCAAATCAAAAGCCTTGAATTGTATTATCAAGAAATTTTAAAAGAAAACACGGTGAAAATGAACAAAATGCACGGCGAAATTGCCGAATATCAGAAGCTTATAAAAAATACTGACGCTAAAATTGATGCTTTACGCGAGCAAGCTTCTGAAAAGGCTACAAAAATTGAAGAACTAAGGGCTCAATTGCTTAGATATGAGGAATGTTCCTTACAAAGCGTATTCTTTACTCCCATGAAAACAGCTACTGACAACGAAATAAAGAAGTTGTCTGATTTAGTTGTAAAATTAAATGAGAGGCTAGATACAGAAAGGCACAAATGGGAAGAGCTTGATACATTGCATAGAAAAACTAAAGAGAAGAAAAGAAAACTGGAAAGGAAACTGTCAATGCTTGAAGAAGAAATTAAGAATTTAAGGGAATCGAGGAGAGGTTCTCGGACATCAAAAACTGCGCTAGTAAAGGATCAAATGATTGATTCTTTTGCACATACTGTACCGTCCTTAAGTAAGAAACAATCTTCTATAGCAGCTATCGCTGTGAAACCGAGTGAGACAACATCCTCGGAAACGCCTCAAAGTGAAGCTTACGATATTCTAGACAAAGACGAGCTTAAATTTAAGCTAGAACTCGCGGAAGAAAAATTGAAAATTATGGAAGACAAATTAAAAATGATTGAAGAAGAAAAGCACGATGATTATAATCATTTAACGGATATGATACAAACTTCTAAACAATTGTTTAATGAAGCTTTAGCGGTTTTGAAAACAGATAAATGCCAATGTATGTCTTAATTATTATTATTAAAATCTTTTAATGATATTGGTATTTTTTTGTTCTAAACAATTTTCCAAAAAAAGTCTTATTTTACTCAAACGGTTGATTTAATTTCAAAACTTTAAATACCTACTAATTATTGTTGATGGCAATGGCCAATGTTGCTATAAACTATCCTACCAAGTTTCTACTATAAAATATTTTTCAATACAGGTAATAATGATTCGATACCGCCGCCATTTGTCATTCTTTGGCATGCGCGTTCGGGGATGCTATTGAAATCGTGCTCATGAGTGTTTTGTTATATACAGTGCAGTGCCAAAAGTTTTGTGAAACTTTTTGTTTATCATTTGCGATTTTTTAAAGTTAACAAATTTAAAGTGATTTGTGTTTTAAAAACGTCAAGATGAATAAAACTTGTGCAAGGTGCGAAAAAACAGTTTATCCTACAGAGGAATTGAACTGTTTGGACAAGGTAATCTTTCACATTCCTATGGAAAGTATTAAACGCGACACGACACTTGTTTTATTGCGAGAATATTATTTTCTTGTGCGTTATCATGAACGAATTTACATTTGGGCGGTCCGAATTAAACCGGACGGGTGACTCACGAAATTATATAAATTAATGCTGATATTGTGAGGTCCATTTATTACCATATATAAGTTATCCCGTAGACTCTTTATTAAGCAATAATACAACCGACCTTGTTACAACATATCGAATGTATTGTCCCGATGTCTTGGCTGAATGCAGTTATGCCATAGTTCAATGACTAAAAAGTTTATAGGTAATTCGAAATTTAAGTTTCTGTGCGGGCTCCCTGAAACTTTGCAGTTGGAACTTGGATCTCCAGTTTTGCCAAGGAACGCAGAATTAAGGTCGTTGTCGACGGATCATGCTCAGAGCCACAGCCTGTGCATGCTGGTGTACCGCAGGGGTGTGTGTTATCGCCTTCGCTATTCCTTCTTTCGCGATATAAAAAAAAAAGATGTTATTTATAACACACGCAAACTCGACGGAAGGTGTTCTATCTAATCAGAGATAAGAAAAAAATTATTTACATTATACTATTATTGACTGATAAGATAATAATTTATTTATGAAAAAACTTTAAGTAATTTATTGCAATTTGATCTAATAAACATTTTTAACAGTTCCTTTATTTATTAAATTAAAATTACAACAATATTTGAGTAGTTGATTATTTTATTGGCTGAATTTAATGGTCTTATGGATCATAGAAGTGATACTGGCTCAATTTTGATATTACTTTAGACAAATTACATAAAAAGTAATTTTACTGATAAATTTTAAATACCTTTAGTTTTTAGGGTTCCGTACCAAAAGGGTAAAACAAGACTTTGTTGTCTCCCTGTCTCCAGGCTATATCACATAAACTGTGATGGCTAGAAAGCTAAAATTTTTCACAAATGATGTATTTCTGTTGCCGCTATATCAACAAATACTAAAAAAAAAATATAAACAGGGGTCCCCATAGTACGGAACCATTCGTGCGTGAGTCCGACTCTCACTTGGCTGGTTTTTTACATGTATAATATTGAAATTGATTATTAAAATTTATTTATGGAAAGGAATGCCCAATGATCACATTAGTTTTCCTGTTAAAAAATTACTGTAACATTGTTACTCATACATCTGATTTAGGCATTGAATCATTTAATTGCAAATTACCTTACAGTTAGTCAGTAATATCTATAGGATAACAAGCTTACTGACATCATAAGATGATGTTATATGTCTGCATTCTTTCAAATATACATTAAAACACCAGCAAAGGGGGCGTTCAAGTATTACGTAACACAATTTTTGAAGATTTTTGACTCCCACTCCCCCCTTGTAACACACCCCCTTTGTACCCCAGTAACACAACATAACGTTTTACAAGACCCCCCTCCCACCAAATTGACTTACGAAATACTTGAACGTCCCCAAATACACTATTATATTATGTGCCTACCATATAAACAAAAAAATGTTGCAAAAGTATCCCTGTAAGTAAGATAATTATCTTAAATTATTCACTTCAATATATTTAAAAAAATGAATCTAATATTTAAAATGAGTGCTACAATATCAGGAAATGACCTTGACATTCAAAAGAGAGATAAACAATATCAGAAACCAGTTTCAACCCAATTTATGTCTATTATATAATTTTCTTGAAGAATCACAGCAGGTTATTATAATATTGTTATACATATCTATACTAATATTATAAAGCTGAAGAGTTTGTTTGTTTGAACGCGCTAATCTCAGGAACTACTGGTCCGATCTGAAAAATTATTTCGGTGATAGATAACCCATTTATCGAGGAAGGCACGGAGCACTGCGGGTGAAACCGCGGAGCACAGCTAGTTAAACCCATAATTTGATAAAAATATATCTTTGAAACCCTACATATGCATAAAACATGTAAGCTTATAAGTCTATATTTATTCATTAATCTTCATATGACTACACATGATTGATGCTAAATTGAATGGAAATTTATGCATTGAAAGAACTATTATATACAGCAAAAGTGAAAATTTGTTTTTTTTTTTTGCATCGTAAATGCAGCCATTGATATGTTTCTCCTTCATTTGGAGTTATACTATATTCTGTGAAACCAGAAGAATCATCAAACTTGATTATTATAATTATTAAAAACTTTATTAAATACTCAATACTCAATGACAAGATGTTTAAAATTTAGTCTAAAATCCATCCAAGTGCGAGTGGGACTCGCGCACAAAAGGTTCTGTATATACCCCCTAATCTATACTAATATTATAAAGCTGAAGAGTCTGTTTGTTTGTTTGTTTGAACGTGCTAATCTCGGGAACTACTGGTCCGATTTGAAAAATTCTTTCGGTGTTAGATAGCTTATTTATCGAGGAAGGTTATAGGCTATATATCATCACGCTACGACTAACAGGAGTGGAGCCACGGGGGTGAAACCGCGCGGAGCAGCTAGTATAATATATATTTTTTAATTTTGTGTATTTGTTGTTATAGCGGCAACGGAAATACGTCATTTGTGAAAATTTGTAGCTATCACGGTTTATGAGATACAGCCTGGAGACAGACATAAAGCGTAGGCACACCCCGGACACTCCATACAAAATTATCGTTTTGACAGTCACACTGTAGAGACTGCAAATGTGTGTGTTAACGCTTTATGGTTGGCACATTTGTGACTAGCGTAAAAAAAAATTCGCGTTTTTCTGATGAAATACATCCGTAAACAGCACAATATCTAACCATTTTCTACGAAAAACGATAATCACAAATCCAAAATAATAAAATTACTTTAAGTCAATTTGATTAATGTTGTCAATCTCCGTTGCGTATCGTCCTTGCAGAAAAATGCGGACCATTTTTAGGCTTATCGTGCGGGGTGAGGTAAGTGTTTAATTTTGGCGGGAGGCGGAGAGTGTCCGTTCTGTAGCGTTTAGCTACTATTATGTATTCTGTGGCGTAGGCTTAGTAATAGGGTGCCGTTTTACACTTTGGGTATGGATCCCTAAAAAGGGCAGAGTAGACAACTGTACACAGATGTTATAATCATCAACCTATATTTAACACTTCAAACCAATAAAGGATAGATTATGAAACTACCATGGCCTAGAAATCAAATTATGATGACATCTAATATGACATAACCAGTCCTTATCATGGTGAATTATTCACTCAGGCCTTATCCTTATCCATTGATGCATATGAATTAAGAAGTAATATACATTTGTTATATTTGAAAACTTTACATTTCACTCAAAAAATTCTATGTAGACTTCCTCGAGAAATGGGCTATCTAACACCGAAAGAAGTTTTCAAATCTGACCAGTAGTTCCTGAGATTAGCGCATTCAAACAAACAAACTCTTCAGCTTTATAATATTAGTGATGCAATATGCTAGAACTGTATGACTAATTCATCTATAGATGTTGCGAATAGGATTTGTAGGCCAATTAGGTATCTAATGAGGAAATAGCAATTGTCTAATGCTCTGCGTATTGTGTACGAATTTTGTGCGGTAAAAATATTTTCCTGGAGTATTTTAGTGAAAGTTTGAATTTCAGGCAGTAGATATATTATAATATGTTTCTTGTTTGAAAATTCAAATTGTCTTCTTTAAAGACTTAGGCAATCTAGAAATTCTCTTTTCTTTAAAATTTTCTAATCATTATTGTTTGTGTAGTTGATTTAAATTCGAATTTTGCTATGGTATAATTTCGAGTCTTATTACAACCATATCTTATTACGTTTTTTGTTACATTCCTATGGCTGGTTAGGTCTAAATATACCTTACAGGTTATAGTAGTTTTAAATTTGGTCACACACTTCAGTGTTAGGTTAAAATAAAAGCATAAATTATAATAAATCTACATAAAATTATCTACCACCAACTTTTTTGTAAATCTGTGAGCAAAATATCTATTTAAACCTGTTTTGATATTAATTATGAAATGAATATCTAAAATTAAATTATTATTATTAAAAATCTTCCTATCCTTTTTGGGACCAACTTGGAAATAAATATTTGCCTTTAAAAAAATCATAATTTAAGTTAGTAGTTGGTAGCAATCAATAAAATAATCGCTTTTTATAACGTAAAAATATAATATTTTAAAAATAAACAACAAAAGATATGATTCCGGCCAGGATCGAACTGGCGGCCTTCTGCGTGTAAAGCAGATGTGATAACCACTACACCACGGAACCCGGTATACGTGAAGCCGAATTTTGGACATCGTACTTTCTTACGACCCGACATAAATATAATGAGACAGAGAAATTGATCGATTTTTATGTATACTTAGCTTTAGAACGTACTTTTGATAATAAAATGAATTTATTTTGATATCCTAGTAGACTACAAGCCCGCATAGGAAAAAATATGGGTCAAATGAACCACCAGGGGACATATCTAAAACGATAGAAGAGCATAAAATAATAAGATTCATCACTATGCCGTCACTTGTAAGCTGTCCAACTGAGTGCAGATGAGAATTGAAAAGTACAGGTAGACTCGGTAAATTTTGGTCATATATTTTTGTACGGCATTCTTAACCATCGATAGATCCATTAAAAATAATAAGAAACCGCTCAGTGCCGTACAAAAATGGTGGTCCACAAAGTCGGAATTTTTATTTAATTTCCGAGAGTTACCGGGGGTAAATTTGGTCATTTGACCATGTACGGCATCTGTGTCATACTATGCCTATACTGCTTTTAATCCATTATTCCGCAACGCCGTACAAAAATCATGGGGACAAGGGGAAAAAATCGAGAGTTG
>CAJQZM010035809.1:0-11920 GCA_907164665.1 Colias nastes | reverse complement strand
GGGTTTTTCTTTGAAAACGCGGGCGAAGCCGCAGGCGGAAAGCTAGTCTTAAATAAAATGACGGTTAATGCAGTTTACTACACGCCCATATGTATGTGTTCTTAACTTAAATATGTTATGCTATTAGAAATATATGGACACATTGAAAAATATGGTCCCAGTATAATAATATAAAACATAGCGTTTTATTAAAAAGCACTTGCCAACACAATTCCTTGGTCCTGAACTAAATGACATTATTTTAGGAGTAGTGCCTTTAAGATATCTATCGGGATCAAAGCAATCTGCATCTGGACCCCACACTTTGGGATCTCTATTTGCTCCCCAAATAAATACTATAACACCAGCATTTTCTGGCAAAATGACACCAGAAGCTGAAAAAAAATCTTATTTGGGTAAAAAAAATCTTATTCACAGTAAGTACCTACCTACTTAACAAAATTTTCTAATTATTCGCAGTATCTTTTTTTGTTTATGTTTGTCTTTGTATCTATTCATTTTCAGTCCGATACATCTAAACATCATTTGCAAGCATGTCAATGAGATTATATATTAATTATTTTTTATGAATATTTTCAATTATAGTCGCAGCATTTTTTTGATGGTCAACATAAAAAAAAAATCAACTATATAGTTCAGTGATCTTTCGACTTCCGCTAAGAAAGGTCGCGTCGCGTCGCTCACGTTTGGGCGCTAGTTAGTGCTCGGGTATTGCGCTGACGCAGCAACCTACAAATCGTCACGTCTGGCCGCGTGCGATCGCCGCGATGACCCAGTTACCGAAAGTAACTCACATATTTGTGTAAACAAAGTGTTAAGGCGAAGCTATAACTTTTAATTAATTATGGCTCCGACATCTCCAATCAAACTAAAAACTGAAACAGAACACCTGTTATATAAACACTACAGTGAAGAAAAAATACAACGAGAACATCTCCAGAATTTAGTACATGATCTCAAAGGTCAAATAGAAAAGCTTCAGCAAGAGTTGAGTTATATCCAGGGGCAAAAAAGTACAGACCCAGACAAAAAAGATAATAATGGGAAGCCGATGCAGGTCCAGTACGAGACGGATGAAGAAGAGCTTGCAAAGGAAACAGAATGGGTACGACAGAAGAGTAGAAAAAAAAGGAAATTGAACACATCACTGTCCCCACCATCTCATCAAGCAGACGAAACTACTGCAAACAAAGAAAATGTGAAACCTAAGAAACAACCTTCACCACCACCCATAATTGTCGAAAACGTAAAAAACTATCAACAGTTTTACGATCTTCTTTCGGAAAATCTAATGAAAGACTCATTCATCATGAAAATGATGAATGGAGAAAAAGTTAAAATAAATTCTAACGACGGTGACTCATATCGCGCTATTACCAAGCATTTGTTACAGAACAACTGCCTTTGGTATTCTTATGAAAATAAACAAGAAAGGCCGATTAGGGTAATGGCAAAAAACCTGCACTCCTTATACGTGCCAGCTAGAATACTTGAAGACCTGACATCTAAGGGATACAAAATCCAGGACGCGGTCAACAAACTGAGCTGGAAGAACAAGGAACCCTTAAACATGTTTATGCGCTCTCTTTCGATAAGGATGAGGACATAAAAAAAATATATGGAATTAACTCCATATTAGGCTGTAAGGTGGACATACAGCCCCTGAAAACATCTAAGCTAATACCGCAATGCAAAAGGTGTCAAGCGTACGGACACACACAAAAATACTGTTCAAAATAACCCAGATGTGTTAAGTGTACAGGCAAGCATTTAACAAAGGATTGCAATAAACCAACTACAATGAAGCCAAAATGTGTTCACTGTGGAGAGCCTCATCCGGCTAACTATAGGGGATGCACAGTGGCTAAAGAACTTCAAATTATTAAAAACAAAAGCATAAAAAGGAATGCGCAGCCAAATCTTCAAATTCCAAACAAAGAAAAAGTGACTAAAGTCAGTAAACTTACAACAACAAAAGAACTTTCGTATGCATCAGTGACACGAGGAGCGCAGCCACAAACATCCTCACAGTCACAAAATAAGCCACTAAACCAACTCATGGATGAAAAAATGAATACCATCTTAAAGCTTTTAACCTCGTTTGATGAGAGGCTTAAAAAACTTGAGGAAAGCAATAAAGGAGCTTCCAAATATAAACAATAAAAATGTCGAACACATTAAAAATTATGGCATGGAATGCAAATGGACTGCTAAAACATCAGAATGAACTAACAGCAGTCCTAGACATAGAAAACATTGATGTATGGCTCATCTCAGAGACACACTTCAACAAAGAATCCCACGTAGAAATCAAAGGCTACAAAGTTTATCACGCGCTACATCCCCATAATACATCAAGAGGAGGAAGTGCTGTCATTATAAAGGAGAACATCTACCATTATCAAGTAAATAAATACGAAAAAGAAGAAATACAAGCAGTGGCGGTCAGTGTAAAGACTAAGCATTGTCCTATAACCATTTCATCCATATACTGTCCACCAAGGTATTCCTTGAAAGCAGATCATTACAAAAGCCTTCTACACGATCTTGGAAACAGATTTATATTAGGAGGTGGTTTTAATGCTAAAAATGTATACTGGGGTTCAAGACTGACCACAAGCAAAGGAAGAGAGTTACTATGTGCTATTAGAGACACACAATGTAAAACTTTATCAACAGGTAAACCAACCTATTGGCCAACCGACCGACAGAAAAAACCAGACTTAATTGACTTTTTTATTTATAAAAATATATCACAAAATTTTCTTCACATTGAGGAAGGTTATGACATGAGCTCAGACCACTCGCCTATCATACTAACTATAAGTGAGAGCATAATAATGAGGGAAAGCCATCCTACTTTAGTAAATAAATATACTAATTGGGAAAGCTTCAAAAAGGACTTGGAATCTGTGATAGAATTAAAAATTCCTTTAAAATGCCAGGAAGATCTGGAGCATGAAATCAGAAAATTTATTGTTGATATACAGAAAAGCGCTTGGAATAATACACCTACTGTTAGAAAAAGCAAAAGATCCAATAATTATCCGCCAGAAATAACAAATCTTATAGCCAAAAAAAGACAACAAAGACAGATATGGCATCATACGAGATTTCCACATGATAAAACAGTCCTTAATAATCTTACTAAAAGACTGAAAAGAACAATTCAAAAATTTCAAGATGAATCAATGGATATCTTCCTTAGTCATCTAACTAGTGATCGTACAACAGATTACTCCCTTTGGAAAACCACAAAAAGTTCAAAAAAACCAATGACGCATATCCCACCAATCAAAGATGTGAATGGGAGGTGGGCAATCAGCAACGAGCAAAAAGCAGCAAGATTTGCACAACATCTGGAGCAAATTTTCAAACCCAATGAAGAGAATGAACACTTCACTTTAGTAGAAGAAACAGCAAATGATGAGCTAGAAATAAGACTAGTCACTCCAAGAGAAGTATCCAGTGAAATTAAACGACTTAGCCGAAAGAAAACACCTGGCTATGATCTCATTACTGGAGAAATACTTAGAAACCTTCCGCGGAAGGCTATTGTCAAACTAACTACAATCATTAATGCTACCTTTAGGCTTAAGTGTGTGCCTGATGTGTGGAAAATAGCCGAAGTTATAATGATACCAAAACCTGGTAAACCGCCACATGAGACTTCTTCATATCGGCCGATCTCTCTGCTGCCGATCATGTCAAAATTATTTGAAAAACTTTTCTTGAAACGGTTAAAACCCATAATCGAGGAAAGAAACTTAATTCCTGAGTACCAATTTGGATTCAGAGAACGCCATTCTACAATAGACCAAGTACATAGGATAACCAATATAATTGAAAAGGCTCTAGAAGAAAGAAAAGTTTGCTCCACGGTATTTTTGGATGTGGCGCAAGCATTTGATAAAGTATGGCACGAAGGGCTTATATACAAACTAAGAAATATGCTCCCAAAACAGTTTGCTGACATCTTAGAGTCTTACTTATCACAACGTATGTTTAGAGTAAGACAAGATGATGCATATTCAGAGCTTAAGCCTATAAAAGCTGGAGTACCGCAAGGAAGTGTCCTGGGTCCTATTCTGTACTTGTTGTACACTTGCGATATTCCTGAGTTAGAGAACAACACTATTGCAACATTTGCGGATGACACAGCTATAATGGCTACAGGTGACACTCAAGAAGAAGCAGTAGAAAAAGTTCAGACAGCTGTTAATACGATCTTTGACTGGACGAAAAAATGGAGAGTAAAACTCAATGAGACTAAATCTATTCACATAGACTTCACAAACAAAAAGCCAAATTATCATCCGGTATACATAAATAATCATGTAATACCTTATCAAAATACAGCTAAATATCTGGGTATGACTCTAGACGCAAAGCTTCGCTGGAAGGCTCATGTCAAAAAGAAACGCGAGGAGCTAGAGCTTCGCTATAAGGCTATGTACTGGCTAATTGGCAAGCATTCTTCACTTTCAAAGCAAAACAAGTTACTCTTGTATAAACAAGTCCTTATGCCTTTATGGACTTATGGTAGTCAGCTTTGGGGCTGCACCAAACAAAGCAATATCACTATCATACAACGATTCCAAAATAAAGTACTGAGAGAGATCGTGAATGCTCCCTGGTACATTAGAAATGACGACCTACATCGGGACCTTAAAGTAGATCTCGTCACGGACATAATTAAAAAGAACGCCGAAGCTCACGAACGCAGACTTCACCATCATGTGAACGTCGAGGCTATCCAGCTCCTTGACAACACGGACATAGTGAGAAGACTGAAAAGGACAAAACCTTTTGAGTTAGTTTAGTGAAGTGTCAGTGTAATATAGTGAGTGCTATTCATAAAGAACACATGAACAAAGTGTCTTCGCCTTAAATAGAGACATTAAGAAAAGTGTTAATGGACACATTCTTAGACATACTATACCTAGCAAATTAAGTTAGATTTATATTACTCATTAGCCTATAGTAAAAGGCTAGATCGTAATTTTCAATAATTATACCTTAGGTTCATTATTTTAGGTAAAAAAAAAAAAAAAAAAACTATATAGTAAACTGTGAAGGGATATTAAGTTACAGCATTTTAAGTTTTAACTGTATTTTTGTGTCAATTTGCTTACGTAATGTCGTTTCCTGGGTCACGCTTCGGACAATTATAGGCACAGGCGGAAAGAGACGTAGTGACTCTTTTAGGACCCTGTCTAAATATTTAATATTCTTCAGGTCATCTTTTACTAGAAGTCGATCAGAATCACCGAAAACTTCTTCCAGCCTAAAAACAATTTATAAGTAACCTAAATTTTCATTCAAAAAAGACAATTTGATAAAGAATAAATATAAAGTACCCGAATACTTACTCTGCATACACTTTTTCTTGGATTTTAGGGTATTTTGCTAATAGTTTTAATGTGTTACATATAGCAACCGCCGAAGTGTCTGTTCCTGCTAACAAAAGTACTAAGAGATCTTCACGGATATCCTTTAAAGCAAATCCGCCTTCGTTCCCAGATATAAGGATAAGATGATCTAGGAAACTTTTCAAGTGACAATTTTTATCCATACCTAAAAGGGAAATAAAAGATCAGCTGTGTAAAAAAAAGAAGATCAAATAGACATGTCAATCCTAAGAAGGATTTTTACTTAAATATTTACATTTACTTAAAAACACTCCTAATAATGATAGTTCGCAGTACATACCAAAAATAGTTTGTTCATTGTAAGCACTTCTATCATAGTTCTCTAAGCTTTTATATTTGTTCTGAATTATCTGGAAAATAAGAATAAATCATAGGTACTTTTTTGTTGTTGTTTTCTTATACTTTTAATATGCAAATTATTTACTAAGCAGCGACAAAGCAAATTATATGTAAAGCACCTAATATTTTATGTAGTTTTTATAAAATATATTGAGGGTTTCTTTATAATAGCAAATATCAGTCAAGTGAATTGTATCTTATAAAATAAGCAGGCGTTTAGATTAAATTTTAAAAGAATGATAACTTTTTACCACCACTATCACCTACCTTGTCAGTTAAACTGTATATGATATCGGTATACTTTAAGAGATCCTTTGACTGTGAAGTTAAACTATAAAGCCAATTTGGCCAAAGCCATATGTGCAATACCCTCTCGGTGACTAATCGAAATATTTGACTCATAGCATGGAGATATTCGGATAACTGATTTCCTGTCATGTCTAAATCTATACCTAATGTCGTCTCTGTAAACATTTTCCATCATTATATAATTTTCATAAACTATATTTTCACTAGAACAAAATCAATCGACGAATATAGCATTTATAGTATAGTGTTGTCCTTATGAATAACATGGCCTGGATCCTGGGTTCGATACCCGGTGGAGACGAAGAAAAAACGTCTCAGTCTGGCAGGACACAGAAGGCTGATCACCAACTTGTCCCTAAAGAAAATCGATCAGTGAAAAAAATGTATCAATAATGCATCTACCCCACTGGGGATACGCCGATACGGGAATCACTTACCAGTCACCGTTCTCAATGTATATTGGCTAATATATGGCCAAATACTGAACTGTCTGCACCCAACGAGATTCTCCGAGGAAATCTGGTGAACGATTTCTTGACTTCGCTTAGAAATTATATCCACGAAACTGTTTAATACTTTTGGGCTGAATGCAGGTACCAAAACTTTTCTACGCCGAGACCATTCTGGTACTACAATAGGTAAAATAGTATTGGGTTTTAACCTAAGTACAAATCTACACAGGGTCACTTGTTACAGGTATAATAGTTTTAAAGGGGTGAAAAAAATTAACATACCTAGCCGAAACGTGTTAGTTTTCAAAAATATTCGACATTTTAAGTTTTTGGAAATTTGCCAAATTCTTCGGGGAAACGATAAAAAGTGATAAAAACGTTTAATCGTAAGCCGAACCAAAAGAAGACGCGGTTTAATATAAAATGTTTGATATTCATATAAGAATAGATTAAGTAATATGGACCTATAGGAGTCTACATCACATGATACTTTACCTGGTGCGATAAAAGCGGCATTTCCAAAAACAGGTTTTAACAATTGCATGACGTCGTCCTTGTGCAAACAATTTTTCAATAGATATTCTGTATCCTCGGAATGGGTGATACCTGAAATGATACATAATATACTGAGTGTCCCAATGTTGGTGTACTAAGCTTAATGGGGCATATAGTTTTGCATACACTGATTAGTAAAAAATACTCAAAAAATCCTGATGCATTTTTTTCTATTCGATGAATTCTTTAAAAATCTATGTGTACGGGCAACCTGCACTTACGTTTGAGATTATGATTTCATAGACAAAATGCGACAAAAACATTATATACCGGCTGCGCATAATATGTATTTATAGGTTTAAAGATTTATGTTATTACACTCTACTCACCAACATAAAGTTTTGACCCCAGCCATAATCTAGAATAGCCACCATTATTGAAGCAAAACAAAGAAAACTTCTTTATCAGGGGTATTATTACTGAAAATAATGAAAGCGATGAAAATGTTACAATGCAAAATCATAATGTTCATGTTATGTTACTAATATTTATCCCGGAATTAATAAATTTCACAATGCTTCGAAACACCTTTAGGCGGAATATTCACTTTCAATCGTTTTTAACTTATAGATAATTAAATAATTAAAAAATATTGGTTAGGCTTACAATGTATTAGAAGAATGAATTGATCTGCATGTCATGTCGGCATAAAAAACATATTTATTAAAAATTAATTACCTACTATATAAATATTAATGTTATATTTAATTCAAACACATTTTTCCTCGCAAGAACAATAACATTATTACTAGTGACTAAAAAATCTAAAGAATTATTTAAAAATTAACGCCAATAATTAAAACATAATATAAACTTACGATTTTCAGCATTATACGTATATTGTAGTAAACCAAAGATTGAAAACTTATGCGGAGGTTCCGGTATACGGGAAGCTAGTTCGTACAACCTTCGACGTTTGTATCTAAATAATAATATATAATACAAAAGAAATCCCACACTAACAATAAGCAAGTTCATTTTAAACACACTCCTTTAATGATTTGTATTGAAATGATCGCGTCAGAATTACAAGCTGTATTTATTATAAGCTTTTTGCTAATAATGAATGCTGTTTTAAATTACTCAAAAGTAATTGTTTTTGGTCAAGGTTAAGAAAACATACAATTATGAAGAAAATTTAATTTTTAGAAAATAATTATACCTACATTTAAATATAAACTTACTAGCTTTCCGCCCGCGGCTTCGCCCGCGTTTTTAAAGGAAACCCGCATAGTTCAGGTTCCCGTGGGATTTCCGAAATGAAACCTATCCTACGTGTTACATAGTTACCCTCTATAAGTGTGCTAAATTTCATAGTAATCGGTTCAGTAGTATTTGCGTGAAAGAGTAACAAACATACACATAGGTACACATCCATCCTCACAAACTTTCGCATTTATAATATTAGTAGGATTAACCCTTAGCTGGTATCGCTAAACTTGGCCAACTTAACTGGTATCGGGGGTAAAAAAAGACCCCATGAGAAAATTAATAAAAAATTGTTATAAAAACAGGTTTTTTACTTTTTTATACTCTTTTATTAATTAAGTAACTCTTAAAGTAAGCATTTAACGACAATATAGTGCTCTATAAAGTAATTAACCATACTAATTTTTCAAATCAAATTATATCTTATTTTTGGTTTAATTTTAGTGATGTTCACTTTGAGATCCATAAATTCTACAAAAACTAAAAATTAACATAAAAAATATTCTAGCTATAGTTTTCTTATATAGTCTAAATAATAAAAAAATAAACTTTTATCAAAAAACATAGGAAACAAAAAAAATGACAACTTATATGTACCAGTAACAAAATTCTTAGTAAAATTTCTAACATTTAGAACATGTGATCGCTTTAGCAGTATGTTCTTTACAAATGAAAAGCAAGCATTTGCTACACTTTTTTGTACATTTTATGTCCTTTTCACGATCACATAAATAGCACCGTTCTCTCTTACGGTTGCTTATTTGAGCATCAGCAGCAGGTTCATTATATCCTGAGTGAAAATCTTCATTTGGCAACTTCTATCATATCATCACTGAACAGTAATTGCTAGGAATCAATTTCAGACATTTGCATCATATGACGAGCATCTCCTTTTAGACCCGGAAGATGAGAAACAATATTATGTCGCCTTACGCGAGACACGCTAGGTGGATTTTTTGACCACTTGAATCTATTTTTACCCCTATAGAAACCAGAGGTATGACTAGCTGCTTCTTCTTCATCATCATCTCCTTCGCTGCTACTATCAGAACTTGAAGTTGAGGAGTCAGCTGTTAAAACACTCTCTTCAGAACAAGTAGCTATCTCTGCTTCCTCACAATCACTTATTTGTTCATCATCACTTACAGAAGCAGCTGGTCTGTTGAAGGCTTCCGGTTAATTTTCTTCTTTTTCGTCATCTAATAATTCAGCTATTTGATCGTCAGTCAAAAAGCTCTCCATAATGATCGTTAATAACTGAAAAAATAAAGAAAATAATTTTAGAATAAATTCAGACAAACTTACACAAATGGTATCGGGGGTGATTTTTGACCCCAGCAGTGTACGTACCTCGGCTCCTTGTAATAGAAAAGTAACACTTGTATGTCGTCCGTCTCACTTCCGAGATGTTATGAGATTACCTAGATGTACAAGAGTATAAGTTATAACACTAAAAAGTTATGACCAAAATTTCGTTGCACTGGGGTGATTTTTGACCCCCGATACCAGCTAAGGGTTAACTAGATTTAGTAGTTTCTATAAATTCAAGTCTTGGCGGATTTAAACACAATGGATTTTTATAATATTTATTATTTTCCATCCTCTTTAAGAACTCTACCTACACCAACCAAGTCTCTGAACCAAGCTAGCAATACCTAAATGTATTTAGTATGAATTATTTCAATTTTGTGTTATTATTTTTACATGAAAAGTGATGCTATAAAATAATCTACTTACGTCCTATTAAAACCTTTGGGAAAATTGATAGGCAAAGTGTGGTTCATATTATTAAAAGTAAATAGGTATATCTTATAAACTGACGCACAAGCGCAAAATCAAGGATACTTTTTTAATCACAGCAAAGGAGGAATATAAATATGTACATGAAATGTATTGAAACGGTTATTTTTTTAAAGGGAGCGAAGACAATTATAACCTCGCCCATAGAGGCTAAAAGAATAAATTGTGACAATTCTGTATATTCTTTATGTAATCAGTAAGATAATATTCCATAAGAGTTACTTGTTACATAAAGTATAAATATTTATATCTATCTAAATATTATGATCTCGGAAACTTTTCAATTGAGAATTTGTATCGATATCTAAAAATTATGTCAGATTGAAATAATTGGTAAGTTGTGTAGAAAAACTAATGAGATTCCTAATTGATACTATCAATTCACGTATATCTATTATTGAAGAGAGCGTGACTGAGACGAAAGATAATGTCAAAAATAAATAAGAAAAAATATTATTTTACAGCTATAGAATAGAATTATATAGACTTAGTATATAGAATTCTAAATATTAAAAAATTGCAATACCTATTAGGTAGTACACGTGACTATGACTTTTTACAAAGTTTTGTGTAAGTACTTCCTGTCTCACCAGTTTCTTTGTTATTTTTATTACAAGTCAATGTAACAATAGCTAATCGCCTTCCTATATTAAAATGACATATTTTACTCATACACACTTCAGTATGAGAATACGCTCTATGAAATGCATAGCACAATAGTATGCCCTCAAATCAACAATACAAACAGACACAGAGCCTATATTCAATGCTACGAAAAGGTTAATGAACATCTTGCTAAAAAATTCAATACTTAAGATTCGGACCCACATACCCATTGTTTATTTTAACAGGCCAAAAATTGAAACTTTTAAAATGCAAGCAAAAATGACCATTAAATTTTTATTAGAATTAAAGGAACTCAGCTATCTGTTGAATGCAGTGATATATCTTCATTTTACTACTGTAAATCTCACTTTAAAAACAATAGGTATTCCCAATGAGAACAAATATCTTTGACGATACTGCAGACATGGTTTATATAAAACCATATTGTGTATTCTCTCATTTGCATGACACCAGGGACTTGATCGAGTGCCTCCTGCCTGCACTTCAATGTACTCAGTTATTCCGAGGCTATGGTACTCGAAGATAATCGATTTTCAGTACTTATTTCCCACTACAATTCTACATATTTCCACGTATACCTATTATACAAACGAATGTATATTGCTGTTGGATTCTGTAGCCCACAACGTTGTTTATAATACGTCTATCTTTATTCCGCAGTTCTATATTTATAATTTGCATTATGTTTTTCTTATCGCGTTAATTTTTGAAGATAATTAATCAAAACAATACAAGTGTGGTCTCTAGTAAATGCTATTTTTATATTTGAGAACCTATTAAAATATTTTTAATCATTAAATCATTTTTAAAACATCGTATGGACAGTATAAATTATTTAATTTAAATATATTTTACATTTATAATTTAAAATTATCACAATTATAGCTTCCATACCTATTTGTAGTTAACTTTGAAATTTCCAAACACAAAGGGATTCTGAAAATACTTCCAAGGTCTTTAAAAAAAAGCATATAAAAATAACAGTTTTAGCGGTTTTTTATAGTTAATATCATAGTTAAACTACGGGTAGAACGAGTTTCACGTTAATACCGTAGATGATAATCTGGGCTTAAAGGATATACATTATACCTTGTTTTGTAATAATATGATTTTTATTAAATTCACTGTTTATTAATCTCGTTCATTCATAATAGACTACAAGCCCGCATAGGAAAAAAATATGGGTCAAATGAACCA
>CAJQZM010035803.1:0-10022 GCA_907164665.1 Colias nastes | reverse complement strand
AAATTTTGCAAAAATGTTTGTTATATGTTACTCTTTCACGCGAAAACTAATGAACGTATTTTCATGATATTTGGCAGTGATGTAGCTTACGTACCAGAATAATACAATATAATATAAAATAGGTACTTAATTTACGTGTTCCTCCGCGGGTGAAACCGCGGTGCAAAGCTATGTAATACAGTGTAGATTACTTCATACTCGTGTCAGTCACATCACGTCAAAAAACCTTTAAAAACTTATCTCCATACGATGTTTTTTGCTGTCAGCTTTAAGTGAACCATAATTATTTTGTCAAAACCATTTGGGCCTTTATTTTATAAATGGCTGAGTGAAATCTAATGGGAGCTTAGATGTTACGTAGTGTGTATTAAATTTACAAAACTATGAACTTTATACAGTTGAAAGGTGAATATAAATTGGTAGGTTATTTTTATGACTGTGTAATCGATGTCTGAACTTTATTTGTATTGAAAATTAATACAGGAGTAGCGTTTAGCTACTATTATGTATTCTGTGACAGGAGGTCTTAGATTACAAAATAAAAGACAGATGGAGCGTTGCCGAACTAAACCGAATAATTTATCGTCATTTCCATAAAGCTATGTGTGCTGTCATTTCGCCGCTGCACTGTACTTACACGGTGCTTCTGTATGGGTGTTATGTTACCAGATATTGAAAATTTTCCCAAAATTTTCGCCGACTACGGAAGAAAGAGGGTTATGTTTTTCGAGTGTATCTATGTATAATATTTCTTTGGCACGCCCTGCAGTTAAACCGCTGAACCGATTTTGATTTATGAGGTGACATTGCAATCATCTGAATTATTATGGTAGTGGTGTTAGTGACGTTGGCTACATAAATTAGCTGTCAGGTTTTAATTTTAATTTTTATATAAATTCTTGTTTATGTTTTTTTTTTAATATTGTAAAAATTTCTATTGTTACATAAATGATAAATTTTTAATAAAATAAATTACATAAAAAAATGTTTCAAAATTACAATGATTACCAATATTATTTTTTATTTTCAAAATATATGAATGCGGATAGCGGTAGTTTTTAGTCGAGAACACGGGACATTTTATTTTTAGAAAGAAAGAAGGAAGAAACCATTTATTCCAATACACACAAACACACAACAATAGCATTGTAAATTATGAATAATAGGTAATAGAAAACATAAATTTATGTATGGTTGCTTGCGCTAATAAAGGAAGCCACTCAGGATACCTGAGGCATAATACCTTAACACTGATTTTCAGTGACACCTTACGACATCCACATTGTCAGCTGCTTTACTGGATAATAAATATTCAAAAATTCTTTATTTGGAACATAAATAAATATAATTCCTGAATAATAATAATTTTGTCATATCCATCACGGAGTTCAAATGAATTAAATCGAGGGCGAAAACGACTCTGACGTTTTAAAGCTATATAAAAGTAACAAAAAAGAAGTATTATGCTTATTAAAATTATCTAATAATGATCATGAACCTTTATTGCACTATACAAATAATCACATTCACGATCGAAAAATCCAACAGCACTACCCCGAAGATCTTTTAACCATTTTACCGTTTTACCCATAAAAATGGCAAATTCATTTTCAAAAAACTGGCAGCACACGTTGAAGTTTTGTATTCCTTCGTATATGTAAAATTATTATTTCTATACAAAATTAAATAAGCCAAATAATCTACAGAAAATCTGTAAAACGATGTTTTATCTTTTTGTTTGTTTTCGGGAACAAATTTTACAGCGTTTTAATATCACAAGACAGCATTATTTTACTAAAATAGCAAACCCCTTTTGACGTATTGCATGACACTAGAATCGCTATAGCACTGGCGGAGGTTCGTATTCGTTTTTGATTTCGTATTTTCTTTGACAAGGGCGATGGATGATTGTCATGCTCCATCTGCCTTTTATTTTGTAATCTAAGCAGGAGGTTTTATTAGTGTGGTAAAAATCAAAACAACAATTTTTCAATGCAATTTTCACCGATTTGTTCCTTACAAATAATATACGCTCTATACGGCAAACACAAGGAAAAATAAAAACATTAGATATTTATTTATATTTTATTTTTCAATATTTTAAATTCAATTTTGCTGCAAATAATCCACATTACTGCTCCTATCATTTCAATCTAACATTTATAAACTTTTGAACCTATACCTAATCAAAAAAAAAATATGATAACATTGATAAATATTACACCGATGATACTAACAGCTATATTGTATAAAAAACACGCTTAAACTCGTGAAATTATATTGTATTGTAATCGATCCTTGATGAGTGTACAAAGTTTGAATTAAATCTGTCCGTATAAAGTGGGTCAAAATCTAATGAATTCTGTTACATACAGAAACCTGCAGAAAGAAATAAAATACATTTATTTATACCGATAACACATTACTTACAAAATAATTAAAATAAACAAGTGAAGATGATTTTTACGTATTTTTTAATTCTTGATTTCGTGTTCAACCACGCCCAAGTTAGGCTTCGTGACTAAAGGCAATCTGAATGACATTATGAATTACATACATTTGTGTAATATTCTATTATATTTTAAGCAGCTGTAGTCTGCAATGTTGCTTAGCAAATTATGGTTGCTTGGATGAGAAATAAGAAATAGATAATAACAAAGTAGAGCTTTTTAAGTGTTTCCATAGTTTTCAAACGTTCAATTTTTTTTATAGTTTTACATATAATTTGCCATACAAGCGTTAAAGTTTCAGGAACTACTACTACGTAATTACTGTTTACTTAATTAAATAAATTATACTAGTCGACGCCTAGGACTTCGTCCAGGTTGTAGATTCGTAGATTTTGCTCTAATAAACTAATCCATGATCCTTTGGAAGTTCTATTAAAATCGGTTCAGGCGTTCCAAATACAACTATAGACAGATGTAACACAAACTTTCCTAAACAACTGAAGTACTACTGAACTAGACTAACCTAATAAATAGGAATTTAACCTTTTACTATTAAAAAAACCTATTTTTTTTGGGAATTCCGTCAAAAATTACACAATGTCATATATTTATTTCATTAGTTTAATAGAGCAAAAAATCGCAAAAAAAATCTCGAACACACAGAACAAATTCCAAAAACTTTTAGCCTGTAAGTATACAAAAACATTAATAACACATTTAAATCATGAAGGACAAACTCGTAAAAGTTTATTGTTAAAATTTCAAGAATTAAGCGTTAAATTCGCATACAAACAATGGTATTTTTAGTCTGTTAATCGGCGCAGATAATACAGATTGCATCTTTTTAAAAATTCGCGTAACCTTTGAATTATACAGGGTGTAATCGTTAAGTGTGCACAGGCGATTATTCCGTAACTATTGCAGATATCAAAAAACTTTATACTGATATCGAAAGGAATTTACCTAATGAGTAAAATGACAGTAATAACTTTTTAAAAATAAAACGGGAACTATCCAAAAATTTTACACCAAACACTCCCATACATTTAGTATGAGATATTCTAAACATGTAAGTAATATGAAAAATTTTGGTTCTTTTTTTGAATTTATGCTTAAATTACTTCGCAAATTTTAATAAAAATTCATTTAGAAACTGTAAACAGAGCTCGATGTGGAATACAACGTATTCCAAAACGAGGTCGTCACTTCGAACATTTGCTTTGAACACAAAATGTATGGAAAATTCAATGTATGGGAGTGTTTAATGTAACTTTTTTGGTTATTTCCCATTTTATTTTTTAAAAGTTATAGTCCGGGATACATCGCCCATTTTTGCAAGTGATTACTATCAAGCTAATTTTTCGTGAGTAGCTTTATTTTGATGAGATGCCCAATAATTTCATGTACGAAACTCTCGATTGTGGTAGCTTACAGAGGTAACAAGGATAAAAATTTTTGATTTGACGGTTCTCAAATATTTATTACGCAATTTGTAGGACAATATGTCTGTTGAATTATATAAGTATTAAATAAGTGAAAATAAAAAAATCAGCTTGTTAGTAATCATTTATGATGACTTCGTTATCGATACACATTGGAAAGGGGGACTCTTTGATCAAACCATAGATTTTGTAGGACAAATATTTTTTCGAATAATTTAGATAATTATCTTGAGATTGAACAAAAAAAAACATTCAGTTAGTAATTAATATTTGAGAACCATCAAATCAAAATATTTTATCCTTGTTTCCTCTGGTAGCTACCACAATCGAGAGTTTCATACATGAAATTATTGGGCATCTCATCAAAATAAAGCTACTCACGAAAAATTAGCTTGATAGTAATCACTTGCAAAAATGGGCGATGTATCCCGGACTATTATTGTTGTCATTTTACTCATTAGGTAAAGGGCTTTCGATATCAGTATAAAGTTTTTTGATATCTGCAATAGTTACGGAATAATCGCCTGTGCACACTTAAGGTGGATGTTCCGACCGTCCCTCCATACATTTTTGATTACCTCTAAACACTTAACACAGACACTATTTCTTTAAAACTAATCATTTTATCACTTCTCTATAATGAAATGTGTGCGCGTTCGACCTTTTTAATCAATAATTTACAATATTTACTTAGAAAAACAACAGTAAAATACCGGAAAAATTTGACACTTCTACAGTAGTGTGCGTGACTTTTGCCAAGCGACATAAAGCACGACATCTAGCGCATAGACTATATACTTATTACAGATCTAGCGCGTCAATGTCTAAACGAAAGGCGATGTTTAGACATTGACGCGCGTTCAAAGAAAATAACAATAAAATAAAATAAAACTAATGACCTTAGAAACTATGTTTTTTTTTGTAAACAATTTATTTCTCATTATTGTTCGTCCGTCGTAGGTCTGTAAACTGTATTGTACACTGAAGGTAAATGGTACTGTAGGTACTTTAGTTCGGCGTCGTCGTCCGCGTCGGCTTGATATAAAATTACATTCTTGATTTCATTGACACGCGCTATGATTTGCGCGCGGAATTTCTTGTGTTGTGAATTTATTTTTGTATGCTATGCATTTTAATTGATTCAAATTGCAATGTTTCTCTAGTATGCATTTGAGACTATATTGTAAATTGTAATAATTGATCGTGGGTATAGTAATTAATTATTCTAATAACGCAATTAGTAATATATGTATTTTCGGTGGGATTCAAAACAAAAAATTGGCCC
This sequence comes from Colias nastes, assembly GCA_907164665.1. Lineage (NCBI taxonomy): Eukaryota > Metazoa > Arthropoda > Insecta > Lepidoptera > Pieridae > Colias > Colias nastes. The sequence goes on along the minus strand of CAJQZM010035803.1, from coordinate 4,845 downwards.
GTGATTTTTATGAAATTTCACCACATTGCAAATCACATCAATCATAGTTCATACACATGTATGACGAAAGTGATTAGTATTGTTGCTAACATTGACTCATCAGTTCATCACTGAAACCAGTGATAAATCAGTACCTATATCATATTGTGTTTGAATATTTTTAAACAATGATATAAGTATACAATTATTATAAATCGGTAAACTATCAAAGTAATCACAAACTTGCAAACATTGGTAAAATGTCCAGTAGTTTATGAGCCTATTCATTACAATCAAACAAACAAACAAAGTTTTCCTCTTTATAATATTAGTGTAGACAAACACTATGAATACGATCACGAATGCAAATTCGGGGATTTTCTAATTATTGCTAAATAATAATTGAATTCGTTTTGAAATACTCTATAATTTTTAGTGTATAAATAGACATTTATAATGTGGTGCTCATTTTTTTTGTACTGCTAACGCTATTGTAGGTACCTATTTTCGTTGTTTTATTTCAAGTGAACACGGCCATACAATTTTGTCACGAGCCGCCTATGATTGTAGGTACTTTTGTTAGGCTCCTTCGTCGTCCGCGTCGCGTCGGCTCGAAAGTTCTTGATTTCATTGTCACGCGCTATGATTTGCGCGCGGATTTTCTTGTGTTGTGAATTTATTTTTGTATTATTATTATTTTTTATTTTTTTTTTATTTTATTGATTCAAATAAAATATTTCACTAGTATGCATTTGAGACTATATTGTATTATGTATAATTTATCGTAGGTATTCTTATAACGCAGTTATATTTTCGGTGGGACAATTTGACCCGTGATTTTTCTGAAATATCACCACGTTGCAAATCACATCAATCATACACACGTATGACGAAAGTATAGTGGCTAACATTGACTCATCAGTTCATCACTGAAACCAGTGATAAATCAGTATATCATATTTTATTGTGTTTGAATATTTTTTAAACAACGATATATACAATATTATTATAAATCGGTAAACTACCAAAGTACTTCCGAATTTTCAGACAGACAAACAAGTAGTTTGAACACGCAGTTTTCTTATACTAGTAGCAAAAATCAAAACCATAATATTATGTTTACCTACTATATTTTACTAAAAGTCGAGTGCGTCGAAATCGTAAATAATAGGTAATATAATGTTTTTCACCTTCCTGGTTATTTTCCCATAGTAAATAGTGTTTTAGGTTTGTTGTTGTAGGTAGGAATAATAATAATTATTCTTACTTGTTGGTTATGAAATGTATATTGAAATAATTTACTTTTACAAATCATTAGTGATATTAGTTTTGAGTGAAAATGCTTGGATCAGCATAATATTATATGGTACTTCAAATACATGTTTTGATAAAAAAACAATAGTGTAATAAAATAAAACTGCGTTTTATTGTAATCAATGTTGACAGTTTTAAATTCCAAAATTATTGATCAATAAAATAGTTTACACCAACAAATATAACTTTTATTTTTATAACCATCGTTCATAATATAAACCGTAGCAGGTGGCGTTTTGAAGTTCTGTCTACTCATACAGAAAAATGGAAAACTTGTTTTTTTTGTAAACAATTTATTACTCATTATTGTTGTTTGGCTGTGTGTTTGGCAACTCGAAGCGTGGTCGTCCGTCGTAGGTACTTTTGTTTTGTTACTCAGGAGGATAACCTCAGACTGTAGACACTGTAGTGATGTCAAGACAAATGTGCGAAAGACTGTAAAGTCAGACGCTAATTTAGAAGACGGGCTACCCATTGGGGCTGTTGAAATTGTCTGGAGATCCTTTTGGAACTCATCCATTCTGTGGTTAAACACTTCAAACATCTGATCAATAGACTGTGTGATGGATTCCATATTAGTTTTAGTGCAGTGGCAGTGTAAATGTTGTTGTTGAGGTTATGTAAATTTAACACTTTAGTTAACTACCAAGATATAAAGAAATGAGGATAGGACACAATAACTATTGGTTGAGGTATTTATAAACTCATAATATACTTTTAAAAAAATCACGTTTTAATAAATTTCTAGAATTAAATTAGAACAGCTGATTCAAAATAGCCTAAAAAATCTTAATAATAATAATTACGCTTCACAGCAAGAAGAAATGTACCATAATTATGTACCCGCACAAAGTCGATATTGTGTTGCCTACCGTTCGACTCAATGGCTAGGGTTGTAACTACCTTTAATAATTATTACCAAACTAATAAACCGAGTGATGCGAAATAACCATAATTCTTTTAGAGTTTGATAAAATGATCAGGCAGGTATTTTCTTTAATCCTCTGAATTCTCGGTTACTAAATTGTATCGTTGAAATTATTCTTAATCGCGTAAATTTAATAAATAATCATATGGAAAACACTTTTCATTTGTTTTTTTACTTTCACGCCCAACTACTATACAATAATTACGTTGTTTCGGTATTTTGACGAGAAAACGCAGGAAACATCCGTTGTATCATTTTAGATAGATTGTATATTTTGTATCTGTAGAATTGAAATCAAAGCTATGTATATGTTGTCTCCATTCTTTTCTTATCGGATTGTTGATCCCAATGCGAATGCGTCACTTAAATTTTATAAAAGACAATTAAGAACATCAAAAATAAAGTGATACGTAAATATTTCACAGTGCAATATATTATGTAATTAATAATAATTATATATTTATGAAAAAATAATTACATCAGATTTAATAATCGCAATTGTTTTGAATGTACATATGAATAAATGATTACATCATAATAGTAATAATCACAATTGTTTTATTTCCCATTTGTTGCAACCCTAGCAGCAGAAGTACCTACACTGGCGGCGCGGCGGCATCGTGCGACATCAAAGGCATTGCCTTACTAGGTAAGTTTATAATGACTCTTTAATAATTATTTTTGACTTTACTCATTTCTTTTATTATATAATTTACGTTTTACTTTTACAGAATCCGATTCAATGGATTATGAAGACGAGTCACACAACGCCATACGATAGTGATGATGAATGAACATTTCAATAAATGCATGCGTGTTTTTTTATGTTGTTTTGTAATTGTTAATTGTTTCTTAAATAAAGAAATAAACTAAATATTTAAATGATGATTTGTTATTTGCAACACAACTTTATATTTGAGATTCTTTACAAATGTATATTTAGTTTTGTATCATCAAATTTATAAATTTTATTCCATAGTTTTCAAAAAAATGTAAATGACCATAAAAACATTAATAAAGTAAATCATTGATGTAAGGTCAGGGAACGTAATACATATATACATCTGACCATGTAGAAGCTAAGTCTTGTTGACTGCTGAAGTCTGTAAAGTTTTGTTGTCTGCTGAAGTCTGTACGCAATGAAAATGTCTGCCGTTTCGAAAATAAGTTTTTAAGACCCTAATAAATAAAATATATGAATGGCAGATCTGGTCAAATACTTTCAAAATTGTATTTTTTTCAGCACTTTCATAAGTGTCTGCCAGAATGTTATCCGCGTGATAATGGTCTGCCATTGTTATTTTCCGATAGTAATAATAATCTATTTTCAAATATCAAAATGGCAGACGTGGTCAAATGGTTTCAAAGTTCGCCAAAAATTTCCAACTGTCTTACCTAAGCGCGCGCCCCGTCCACCACTCTGGGCTTAGTGACTCCTCATCTCATGTATAGTAGGTATTATTAGGGGAATCAACACACAAAAATCCAGGTCTGGTCAAATACATACAGGTAGCTTTGCGCTAGCTCTCTAGCTATTACTTCTTATGGAGAGAAAACGTAAACATGTACCACGGGCGAAGCCGGGGCGGACCGCTAGTAAATAATAAAATAATAAATAGTGTATTAGATTTGTTATTGTATCTTGTATACCTACGAATAATTATTCTTACGTCTTGTTGGGAAATGTTCAAATACCTACCTATTGAAATAATTTACTGTTACAAATCATTAGTGTTATTAGTTTTGAGTGAATAGGCATGGATCAGAAATTCAGAATATAATATGCTACTAACTACTCAAATACATACATGTTTACACAACAAACACCACTGACCTCTATAACTATAAGTTATAGAGGTCAGTGACCGTCAGTGACAAACACTATGGATACCTACGCTCGCGAATGCAAATTCGGTGATTTACTAATTATTGATACCTAGTCATTGAATTCGTTTTGAAATAGCCTGTACTTTGTAATTTTTAGTGTTATAGACATTTATAAAATGTGGTGCTCATTTTTTTGTAATAAATCATCCCGAACGCTATTGTATTTTCGTTGTTTTATTTCAAGTGAACACCTATACAATTTTGTCACGAGCCGCCTCTGGCCTCTGGGTGAAATAAACAAGTCAAATGATTTTTGTTCTAATTGTATTTTGGTAGTAGTTTGTTTAGAATTTACATTACCATTGTTTAATTTTTACCTACTATATTTTACTAAAAGTCGAGTGCGTCGAAATCGTAAATATCTTTTTCACCTTCCTGGTTTTTTTCCATAGTAAATAGTGTTTTAGATTTGTTGTTGTATGAATAATTATTCTTAGCATAATATTATATCATAGGTATATGCTACTTCAAATACATGTTTTGATAAAAAAAAAACAATAGTGTAATGTAATAAAATAAAACTGCGTTTTATTGTAATCAATTTTGACATTATTTATTTCCCAAAATTACAACAAAATAGTTTACGCCAACAAATATAACTTTTATTTTTATAACAATCCTACTTGTTTTACATTCACGCCATCTAGACTTAAATCTTTATCATTTTTGTATACGTCTGTGTGTGTAAACGACCCTGTATGCAATGACAGATGTTATAATGCATTTTTTTACCGAAT
>CAJQZM010035801.1:0-10622 GCA_907164665.1 Colias nastes | reverse complement strand
TTTCCATAGTAAATAGTGTTTTAGATTTGTTGTTGTATGAATAATTATTCTTACTTGTTGGTTATGAAATGTATATTGAAATAATTTACTTTTACAAATCATTAGTGATATTAGTTTTGAGTGAAAATGCTTGGATCAGCATAATATTATATCATATAATATATGCTACTTCAAATACATGTTTTGATAAAAAAAACAATAGTGTAATCAGTAATTTAATAAAATAAAACTGCGTTTTATTGTAATCAATTTTGACATTATTTATTTCCCAAAATTACAATAAAATAGTTTACGCCAACAAATATAACTTTTATTTTTATAACAATCCTACTTCCTACTAATGCGAAAGTTTGTGAGGATGTGTATCATGTGTGTGTTTCACGCAAATACTACTGAACCGATAACAATGAAATTGAGCACACATATAGAACGTAACTTGGACACATTGAATAGGTTTTATCCCGGAAATCCCACGGGAACGGGAACTATGCGGGTTTTTTTTTTAAATGCGGGCGGTAAGCTAATCGTTCATAATATAAACCGTAGCAGGTGGCGTTTTGAAGTTTTGTCTACCCATACAGAAAAATGGAAAACTTGTTTTACATTCACGCCATCTAGACTTATCTTTATCATTTTTGTATACGTCTGTGTTTCACGATTCACGCCATCTAGAGTTAAATCTTTATCATTTTTGTATACGTCTGTGTGTGTAAACGACCCTGTATGCAATGACAGATGTTATAATGCATTTTTTTACCGAATTGGGTGGATTTTAAGGCAATGATATGACATATTTCAATAAAATATAATATTCAGTAACCGCCATGACTATTCCTACGACTTTAAGGTTTTCCAATTACGCAAAAACTCAAATAAACTAGAAATGTAGAATTCAGCGCCATCTAGCGGAACATTGGCTGGGAACAGATCGTAGCAATCACCTTAATGTAAGTTACATCTTTCAATTCTAAACAGCAACAGATAACTATAGATCATATCACAGATTACTAAATAGTTACTTTAATATCACCAAAGATAATATACCTACCTAGGAACCTAGTCAAACTGTAATAAGCTTTGGTAGTTTTCCAATTACAGCACTAGAGCGCATTACGCGGCATAATGTTTCAACTACAGCAACGCTTCGCACAATCGAGCACTCTTAAAAGTAATGTTTTCGCGTGATGCGTGCAATCGATTTATCGTTAGTAATATTATTAATTGTTGGAAAAAAATTTAAAGCTTTCGTTTCATTGTAGTTTTTTCGAAATAATCAAAGTTAATTTAAATTGTGTTAAAAAAATAAATATAAGTGTGGATGAAGGTACAAACATTGAAAAAAATGTTAATGAAATAATCAAAATCCAAATTACTTAAAATAACCGTAAATAGTTTTCAACCAATTATTATGTATACCACTTTATTTACACATTAATGAGGTTATTGCTAACTCTATGAATATTTTTTTTTTCAACACTGAACTTAGCGCAACCTGCTGGTGCATTCACGTTCCAATTAAGCATCAGCATAATTCGGCATTGTGCGCCACTGAGTCGCATTATGCTCTGTAATTGGAAAACTACCTTTGTTATCTTTGTTATGAAATAATCTCGCCGCTATCTCTATTCTTATTATGAATAATCATTGTAACAATATGAATAATCATTGTAAAAATTAGTATACAATTTTGTATTATCATAGGAGCAATAAAATTTTAACTCGTTCAACTACTGTCATTATCACAGACCGACCTTGGAATGCGAATATTTTTGGCAAAGATCTTACGTCATTATTAGGCCGACAACACACGCTCGTAGCATGATTGCGGGTACGGGATAACAAATGTAAACCTGTATGGGCCCTCTTTGCAATGGGCAGCATTGGGCGAGTCAATGCGAGTGGGCAGCGTGGCAATCGTGTAGGGCCTAAATATCTAAGATCGGCCGCCATTGTACATATAATCGCCGTAATGGCCGCAAACATCGACAATCATTTGTTGGGCCAACGCTGCCCAATGTGCAGAGAGCCCAATACAGAATGATAAGTAAATCGTAAAAGTCAAAAGATGGGAGCTATATAGAATTCGCAAATCATTATGGAGGTATCTAAATTTAGTATGAGGCCTCCAAGGTTGTCAAAGATTTTGATTGCTTGAATTTATTCATAACTTTAAAGGTTTACATTACAAGGAGCATTTAGCCTTGGGTAGTGTATTCTTGTTGTTATTTCATACCGCGCGTTTTGGAACAGGTAACATTATAACGTGGGAGTTCAATCTATGTTTATAAATTGGGAGAATAAGTTTAATTTTGTCTTGCTATTAGATAAAAATCTGCGAATAGAGATACTTATAGAAAGATTTAATAGCCTAGTCATCTTGTAGTTTGATCTGGAACCGACAGTTTTAAAATAGGTGATTCTATGTGAAATCTGAAAACATGTTTTTTCTATTATCATCTTGATGAGGGATTTATAAGGAAAATGTTTACATCAAACTAAAAAATATCTCCTATGACATATACTATAACATAAGTATGTTTGTGCTTTTTTTTCAAAAGCAGGTAACGACCATAGGTATACTGTAGATGTATCATGGGCTTATAGATATAAATGACTAAAGGTAATTGGGCCAAGATTTTCGCTAGAGGTATGAAATTACATCGTATAAGGTTTCACTAGATGACCAGCCTTGTGGCTCGTTCCACTAATAAAATTACAGTTTGTCTTACATAAAATTTCTGTAAACCATGAAGGACGAAGGTTATTCAAAATCTAACACAATATCTATCCACTTATTCTCATATAATTTATTGTAAAATTATTTCCATTTTATTGATATCAAAAATCCTTGTTTTATACTTGTATTTTTTATAAAAATTATTTGCCCTTAAACAATAAGAACTTCATAAATGACTTCATTAACACCTTAACAAGAAGCGAATTTTTCCGATCTTATGGACATTCATCGATATTTACTTATCAATCCATAAATAATATGACTTCGATAATTTAATATTAATACGTAAGTACGGTCTACTACCGTTGTATTTGGGGAGTAATAAATTTTTTGTTTTTAATACAATGATATTACGTAAAAAGATTTTTTGGGTTTTTTGGGTAGTTTTTTATACTTTTTAAATATTTTTCGCGAATGATAAGATTCCTGATACTTCTTTCACTCAAGAAACGGCCGCGGCGGTTAGGTCTAAATAAAATTTGGCACCTGTGTACATTGTATTGTGATACTTAGCACATAATAAATAGTGATAGATAAATTATACATAATCTGAATTTTCCAAGACGATAGTCTATTGTTACCGTATAATTAATTACCCGTAGTATTTAAATTACATGTATATACAATAAAATATTTTTTCAGCAATGGGTATAGTCCCGTCACCAATGGACTGCTACTTAGTCAGCAGGAGTTTGAAGACCCTCGCCGTTCGGATGGAACAACACAAGAAATCATCTTTAATTATTGCGCAGTGGCTGTATGAACATCCTAAAATTGTTGACGTTTTACATCCTGGTGAGAAAAAGTTTAATAAATTAATTTTATTGTTTATAAAATATTAAATAGTAAGGATTACTTGGGGTATGCTAATTATTCGCTAATATTTTAGTAAAATAGTAAAAATAATTTGCCTGTGTCATGTCGTATACCAGGTACCTAAGTCCTAACACATTATTATTATTAATAATGCTCATATATTTTTTGGAAAAAGTGTATATATATTTTTTTTATATTCGATGCCGAATGATTATTTCAATAGGTACCTAACTGATAAATTGACACGATAGATAGGAACGATGCATTGTCTTCGCTCCATTAAATGCCCGCATTGTATCGCTGATTGTTTCAGATTTCTTAGAAAATGAGAGTACACTAACTTTAATATGACTATTCATACTAAATCACTTACTGTAAACAATATTATTACCTCATTACCAATTTTAATGTAAAACATGAACTCCGTAACAATTAAATTTTGCACGCAGTTACGAATTTAAACTCACGTAGATCTCTCATTAATCGCCAACTACTGAGATATCTGGAGGATCACCAGCTGATTAGTGACCGACAGTACGGTTTCCGTCGCGGTCGCTCAGCTGGTGATCGTCTTGTATATTTAACTCACAGATGGGCTGCAGCGATTGAGAGCAAAGGTGAAGGCTTGGCTGTCAGTTTGGACATAGCGAAAGCTTTTGATCGGGTTTGGCACAAAGCGCTCCTAGCAAAACTTCCATGCTATGGGCTTCCTGAGAGACTTTGCCAGTGGGTAGCCAGTTTTCTCACAGAGCGTAGCATGAGTGTCGTTATCGACGGTTCCTGCTCCGACCCTAAGCCTGTGAATGCTGGTGTCCCACAAGGTTGCGTTCTGTCTCCCACTCTGTTCCTTCTGCATATCAATGATATGCTGCTCAACAGCAGCATTCATTGCTATGCAGACGACAGCACTGGTGATGCAGTTTACACCGGCCGTAGCAATATCTCTCAGGATCGCGTCATCGAGTACCGGAACAACCTCGTGTCTGAAATTGAGACTTCTTTAGACGAAGTTTCTAATTGGGGTCGACTAAACTTAGTCGAATTCAACCCGAAGAAGACACAGGTTTGCGCGTTTACCGCTAAAAAGCTTCCCTTCGACGTAACCCCTATTTTTCAGGGCACTCCTCTCTCAGCCACAGCTAGTATTGGTATTCTCGGTCTCGAAATCTCGAGTAACGTGCAGTTTTCCTGTCATTTGGAAGGCAAAGCCAAGTTGGCTTCTCAGAAACTTGGTGTGCTCTTTAGAGCGGGACAGTATTTCACGTCGCACCATCGCCTCAAGCTTTATAAGGCGCAAGTCAGGCCGCACATGGAATACTGTTCCCATCTCTGGGCCGGGGCGCCCCAACAATACCTTCTTCCATTTGACCGTATTCAAAGGAGAGCTGTACGACTCGTTGGCGAACCGAGTCTCACCAATCGGCTTGATACTCTGGCGTTGCGAAGAGATATCGCTTCCTTATGCGTTCTCTACCGCAATTACTATGGGGAGTGCTCTGAGGAATTGTTTGGAACATTACCCGCAGCTGAGGCCCAGATTCACAATCGTGACTTTACTTTAGAGCAAAAGAGTCTTCACAAAGTAAACTTTGTATGACCGAAGTTTACTTTCAACATATTTAATTTCAGAGACAATTGCTTGACTTTCCTTAGAAAAGTACGGCCCCAAAGTAAAGTACAGGGTAAGACGTGTAACTGTTACGTTATACGCATAATTTATGTTTTTGAGAACATATTATTTTAAATTAAGTTATATTTCCATAAAAAAGATATATAATAATAACATTATTATTTTATATCAAAAATTAAATGTTTAGAAAAAAACCATTATGTAGGAAGATTATAGTAGAAATATCAAAAACCGGTAGACACAGCAAAATTCGTCAGAAAAATATAATAATGTTAAAAGACAAACGAAACGATGCAACGATCAACACATCAACAAAAAAATGTCACTCAAATCGACATGACGTTTCGATCTATAACCCAACCATATTAAAAATTAAAATGTGTTTCTGTTCTAGGAAATTGGTTTAAAATGAAGGCCTACATGATTTATACGCATAGTCATGTAAAGTTTACTTTGAGACCAAAGTCATGATTATCGGCTCCTTAGCCTTTACTAAGTAAAGTATAGTTTCTGGAAAGTAAAGATGAGCTTGACACGACTAAGAAATATATTTTTGGGTGAAAGTAGATCTTTCCATCAAAGTAAAGTTAAAGTGCGATCTATGAATCTCGGCCTGAGTTCCATTACCGTACAGCCCGCCATAAACAGAAATACCACCCTCACCACCTTGACTGCTGGCGGTCGACAACTGCGCGCTTTAAACGGAGCTTCTTTCCGCGCACAACAGTCATATGGAACCAGCTTCCTTGTGCGGTGTTCCCGAATGGTTACAATCTGGGGACCTTTAAGAAGAGAGCGTATTCCTATCTAAAAGGCCGGCAACACACTCACAATGTCCCCGGCGTTGTGGGTGCTCATGGGCGACGCTGACCGCTTACCATCAGGCGTCGCGTCCTGTTGCCTCCTCTCTCATAAAAAAAAAAAAAAAAAACGTAGATGAAAGTATGAATAATATTGAATATTAAATATCAGTTTTGACGCATTTAATTTTCACAGCTGGGACCATTAAAAAAATCTCAAAAAATGCGGATATTTTATTTGTAGGATATAATAAAGAAAAACTAGTCTTAATAGATAATTATGTATATTCTATTTCAGGTCTACCTTCTCACCCACAATACAAAATCTCACAAAAACAAATGACAGGACATTCTGGAACATTCAGTTTCAAGCACACCGGAGATCTGAAGGAATCTAAGACTTTCCTCACTTCCTTGAAATTTTTCACACTTGCCGAGAGTCTGGGTGGATACGAAAGTTTAGCTGAATTACCGTAAGTATAATTTATTTAGAATTTAAAATGTGCAAATTGCACATAAAATAATAAGATCGTGTTAGTTACACAAATTATGGCTGAAGAGGGGTAAAAGGCATTTTAATAATTTTGTATTAGGTATTGGAGTCGTATATAGCTTGGATTCAGATAACAACTTTTTAAAATTTGTATACCTGAATTATAAAAAACCGAGTTCAAAGTTCAAGAATCACAAATCAAATCATTTCAAATAATAAAAAAACACAGAAAAATGTACTATTTAAGCGGAGTAAAGAATTGCATCATTTGCATACAATGAAATTGAATCGTAGTTGCCATGGTACTGTGCAAGTTTACGTATGAGCACGTTATAGCAGTCTAAATGAGAGGATTCGAATAACTATGGACACTCTAAAAGAAGATAGTAGTAATAGTCCCAGGTAACATATTAATTAGTAATACTATTTTTGACAGAAGCTGCAGAATAATAAGTGTAGTATTATTAAGTATACAATCACACAAAAAAACGCGAACGCGAAACACATAATAAATCAAGGGACATCCGGATGGAACGAAGTGTTAAGTTAGAGAGAGACAGACAGAGAACCATGCGCATGCTTACAACTCTAGCAAAAAGTGTCGTGACAACTTTTCGTACCTAAGATTTTTTCCGTCTAGCCCCCATTCACAACGCGCGATAAGGAACTTCGTTCCATCAAAAAATATATGTTCTAACATAGCATTGACTATGTGAAATGAAGACCTTCGAAACTCAGGAGTAAAGTTTCTCATGGAACGATTTTTAACCCGTGATTCCTGAAAGTACCTAGCCTTCAAGAAAACTCCAATGTTTAAAATTATTGGAATACATAAATACATAGGCATTTCAAATTTCAATACATCTATGTTGTATAAATGAAACAAATGAATAAAAAAAATGGATTCGACATGGTAACAAGATGTTGCTACCCACTCAATTGCGTCTATTGCTATAATTTACATCTTGTTGTGCCATTCAAGGAACGTCGGTTTAAAACGTTTTAAAAATTACTTTTACATTTAGGTAGGCCTTTTATGATTGCTATAGAAACAATTTCAAAATTACCATACTGCGTATTAGATTATTAATTTAGTGGTTATTGAATAAAAAAGCTGTTCTTATTATAATTAATAAATCATAATTCATTAGTTTTTGTAACTTTAATTAAAATAAAATAAATAATTTAACACGCAAAAAATATTCATAATATTTCATAGCTACAATGCATTATTATGGTGAGAAACCTTTATGTAAACATTTCAGCGTTGATTGATTTTAATTACACGTCTAGGAAAACCATGACACACCACAGTATAACCAATGATAAGCAATCTATACGAGAATTATCCTTCGAGGACTTATTGCGTCATCCTTTATTACGTATAGTGAGCATTATATTGCAAATTCTACCAGCTGGCAATGACGTGTTAGAGGAAAACTTGATCGTCATTATATTCGCAATAGAAAAACATTCATGATGCAATAGTTCTGTGGATTTACATATCTTGCATTTGTGGGCGTGTCGGGCTGTGGCTAAATTTGGTTTTGCATGCTCCTTGCGGCTAAGTTTATGCTATAGCAAATTTCATCTAGATGCGATCAGCCATTTCTCAATGTCAACCTAACGAACATAAAATTTCACATTTCCATAGGTACTTTAGCAATAAAATATGCTAAAAGGTAATGTGAAATAAACTAAATAGATATTAAATATTTAATTTGTTGTAACTCATAACATTGCTCATTAATGATTCTTTTAATTTAATTTATACGAATCGCTTCAAGAATATACTATAGTACAAACAAATGGGTTAATAATAGCACCGATATCTCCTGTTTTCTAATTGAAAATATTAATAAACCGTTTATAATTTTCAGTTCTCTCATGACGCATTCATCTGTGCCCGAGGACCAGAGAGCAAAACTGGGAATTACTGACAACCTAGTCAGACTTTCAGTTGGCTTAGAAGATGTAGGAGATTTGATTAAGGATCTAGACCAAGCCCTCAACAAAGCTTTTGATCTAAAGAATTAAATAGTTTTATAAGACATGTTTAATAATTTCTCAATAATGTATCACAATTTTATTTAGTATTTATTTTGTCCGTTTTATTTTTTAATTTTGTTATGTAAATGTAATGGTGGAATGTGATCATTTTACACAAATTAAGAATATTTAAAATGGAGTTCCTATATTTTATATGTATATGTACTTATATTTGAATGCATGTAAATTGTAAACTGTAATACTATCGACAATCTTGAACCAGACCTTTCTTTGTATTTACAAACCATTTACGCTATTATTGTGTTAATGAAGTATTTTTATACAAAAACATTTGCATAGATAAGCGGGTGGGTTGGGTTAAACATGTGCATTTTTAGGATAATTAAATGAATATCATTTCCACTGACTTTCGACGGTTCTGACAATTTCATAGTGTTTGTTGAATTTTTATTTTATCCATGCGAGCGATACATAGTATCTAAATTAAATAATTTCGTTAACTATTTTGTTTCTTTACTCCCCAGTCCCCACATCAGTGTGTATTTGATAGTATACTAGGTACGAATTAATTTAATATTTTACTAGCTTTCCGCCCGCGGCTTCGCCCGCTTTGTCGAAAACCTAACAAATTATATACTTAAACCTTCCTCTTGAATCACTCTATCTCTATCTATTAAAAAACCGCATCAAAGTCCGTTGTGTAGTTTCAAGCATACATAGGAACATTTGCGAAATTATAATATTGCATGTAAGTTTGTTATTTCTTCACGCGAAAACCACTGAACGGATTTTTATGAACGAAACTTGGCAGAAAAGTAGCTGTAGACAGTAGAATTGTTTTTGTCTGCAGAGTGCAGTCTACTCGTTCGCAAGGGAAACTACCCGCCAAGGCTATTATAGTAGTAAATGAATATTCTTCTTGGACAACAATCATCGTAATTTTGTTTTTTTTAACTGATGTCAATTGGCAATTGAGATTTGAGATGTATTTAGTGAATTAAGCCAATTAACCGCTAGTTTCACAATTGAGAAAATTATTCTAGCGGCGTATCTCCCGCTATATCAATAATACGGGGCCCCGAGGGTAAGGGGGTATATAATAATATCATAAAAAAGCTTTAGAAATTAAAACCGTCATATGAAAAAGAACACATATATTTTGATATTTGTTATAGATGCGTGTGGCCCACAAAAATGTATACAGGGCCTCCTCGTGGCACGCTACTCGGTACTCCACTTATCCTATACTAGTTCAATAGTATGCTTTATATGTGATTAAAAGATACGCAATTTTTGCGCATAGAAAACAATAATGAATAATAAATAAGGCGTCGTTTATTAAATAATAATAAAATAAAAATTCTTTATTGACAATAGAATACAACATTTTGAAATACTGAAGTCTCTGACTCCCAAACTAGGTAAAACCTGTATGTCAGGAGTCAGCGCCCTCTTCCAGAGAATATTCAAAAATGCCAATAAGAAAAACAAAAAATAAAAATGTATAACAAACAAAAAAATAAAAATAGAAATTGTTTTTTCCGGCATGCATGTACAGTCGAGTCTCGTTAATTCAAACCTGCGATAATTCGAACCTCTCTATAAATCAAAGTTATCACGAGGTCCCTACAAAATCTCTTTATATTTCGAACTAAATCCATACATTTTTGTGCACTTGGTAATTCGAATGAAAATACCATTGCTTTATAACAAAACGACGCGTTAATTCGAACTCATCGGCGTCCAACACTCGACAATTCAAAGTTGCAGAGAGAAAGAGGCGGAAAGATTGTAAGCAGGTAGTCAGGTAGGTACATTTTGCGACAAGTTCAAACTTGTTCAATGAGCCGTTGTTTTTGTTATGATTAACTTCTCACAAATTGGTATGTTTAGTTATCATTCGGTTACTGTAGAATAAATACATTTAATAAATAATAAATGAATTTGAATTCGAATAATTGATTAACACTTAATAATTCGAAGTTTTATTTTTTTTCTCTCACTAATTTCGAACCATTTGATATTTCAAACTCTTGATAATTCGTAATATTTTGAGAGTCCCTCGAGTTTCGAATTAAAGAGAGTCGACTGTATGTGTTTAGTGTTTAGGCCTTGAATGTGTGTGTATTTGTGTGT
>CAJQZM010035800.1:0-10415 GCA_907164665.1 Colias nastes | reverse complement strand
ATATAAATTTATATAATATATTAGAATTATATAAATAAATTTACATAGGTATATTATATATATTAATTTATACCAATTATACATTGGTATAAATTAAATCATTGCGAGTTTGTATTAAGAAAGAAAACCTCAACAATATAAACTTCTAGATATATAGATATTATATATTATGAAGTAATTATTTTAAAATTGATTCCTGTACTATCTTGTGAGCATATTATGAAGAAAAATATTGCAGTGTAGATTGTAACGTATAAAATATTAAATGTTGATGCAATGTATTCTAAAGATACGTTTGTTTACATAAGTACAATGCTTTTATTGATTTGTAAGTATCTCAACGTTAATTAAGGGCGTGTATTTACCAGTATTTACATATTAGCTAGGAAAATTACCTTTTATTTCAAAAATATGCACATCAATTTAAATAATAGGTTTAGTTTTAATTGAAATAAGTAGTGTTGATTGTTTACTTTGTGACACAGAGCAAGTAATAAAGGTACACAATAGTACTATTTGTGATTGTGATCGTTTGACTCCTAGTCTCCTAGGTTTGAGTTTGACAATTGACTCATCAGAGTTTAATAAAATTAAACATTTAAATTTCGGTCGTATCACATTATCATACGACTTAATTTCCGAAATCAAAGCGTAAATTATGAATCATATTTTATCATGATTCATGTTCATGTAAACGTCAAAATGACAAGTTGAAACCACAGAGCAAGTGGTTGCGAAACTTGAAACTGCCATATTCAACGGCAAATTGGCAATGACTTTACTGTATACAGCCTAATTCAATGAATGATTTAAATGAATGAATGAAGTTATTTTATTACAAAAGGGGTTTTTGCACAGGGATTTTGCATGGACTAGCGGCGTCGCGTCGCATGAAATTTCGCGGCCAGTAATTAAACCTGGATATTTTAAAAGAGCAATATATTGTGAGCAAAAGTTATTATTGACACAAATCTCTAAACGATGTCGGAATAGAGACATTTGCTTTTGTATTCATCACTAGCTGCTCCGCGCGGTTTCACCCCCGTGGCTCCACCCCTGTTGGACGTAGCGTGATGATATATAGCCTATAACCTTCCTCGATAAATGGGCTATCTAACACCGAAAGAATTTTTCAAATCGGACCAGTAGTTCCCGAGATTAGCGCGTTCAAACAAACAAACAAACAAACAAACTCTTCAGCTTTATAATATTAGTATATTTTTGGGGGCCGAGTCACCTCCGTCCGTAGGAGTATACCCAGAACTCAGAAACCCTACACGTGGCCCCTGGGTGGTGCGAAACAGGTGACATGGTGGGAGACAGTTGTCGTGGCTATAATGACCACCCATCAGCTGAAGACGAGTCGCCAAGCGTCCGTGTTCCGACTCGATGAAGCTGATGTAGCCTTAGTGAAGACGGGTCGAGTCAGTTGCTCTTTGACAATCGGGACGATCTGACACACACTGATGTTGCTGCATCTGGTGCCTAGTCATGGAGGTTAGCGGGATCCGAGGCACGGTGCACCGCTGGCCGACCGCTGGTCAGTAGGGGGCCCAAGTAGAGTGCTAGCCACACGCGAAAGGCTGCCCCGCCAACCAGCGAAAAATCCCAAGTTGCGTCATAGTGCCGGTTGGCGACCGGATGAGAGGGCCCTATGGACAACTTGGGGGGGCTCGGGCGTCCCCGCAGTCTCCAGACTAGTCCCCAATAATGCGGCTACTAAGTGTGTGTCCCGGTCCTGATGTTAAGCGCCTCGACTCACTGCCGTCTTCATACCTACTTCACTCTCTTCTCAATAGATCATGAAAAAGGCAAGATACAGGTATAAAGTTGCACAGCGGCAGCACTCCCTCTCGCTAAAAGTGGACCTTACCAACATCAGAGGTCTCCACTCTAATCTCGCTGCAGTCCACTTCCACCTTGAGACTAACAAACCGTGTATCTTGTTCCTCACGGAGACGCAGATTAGATGTCCGTCTGACTTGGCGTACCTATCCTATCCCGGCTACACCCTGGAGCATAATTTTAAGGCTCGGTCAGGTGTGTGCGCGTACGTCCGAGATGACATCTGTTGTCGGCGTCTCCGACATCTTGAAGACCCCCATTTTTCCGTGCTATGGATGCTGGTGGACACAGGCCCAGAGAAACTTCTCTATGCCTGTGTCTACCGGGCGCACAGCGGAGACCAGGAGACGATCAGGCTCACAGAGTACCTTAGTGAGGTGGCGGATGCTGCTCAACACAAATACCCTTCCGCTCAGCTTGTGTTACTGGGGGATTTTAATGCCCATCACCAGGAGTGGCTATACCCATACCAGTGCACTGACCTTGCTGGGAGAGAGATGCGTAAACTCTCCATTGCATTAAATCTCACCCAGCTGGTTCAAGGAGCGACGCGGGTTCCTGATGTTGAGAGCCATACAGCCAATTGCTTGGACCTTCTGCTGACAACAGATCCAGACCGTTACTCGGTGGCGATTTCTTCGCCGCTTGGCAGCTCCGATCACTGTCTGGTGAAATCTGTATCTGTCTACTCGCCGCCCGATCCCAGTCCTAGGGGCTCTCGGCGCGTGTGGCGATACAAGTCAGCAGATTGGGATGAGATGCGTTCCTTCTTTGCGTCTTATCCCTGGCGGCCGGTCTGCTTTTCTTCTGATGATCCTTCGACCTGCGCGGATGCTGTGACAGATGTGCTGCGACAGGGAATGGAGTACTTCATCCCATTCTCAGACGTAGCTATGTCCGGCATAGCTCAGCCCTGGTTCAGAGCCGATTGCAGACGCGCAGAAGCGCTAAAGCATGAAGCATACCTGGCTTGGGTTGATGCTCGACACCGCAAGGCCAAGGACGTGTCAGAAAAGAAGAAAGCCTTCAACCGAGCCGCCAAGTCCTGCAAAAAGGCTCTACGGAAAGCTCGATTTGACCACGTCAGCCGTATAGGGAACAAACTGGCTTCTTACCCCTCTGGTAGCAAAGCGTTTTGGTCCCTGGCTAAGACGGTTGAATCGAATTTCTGCCGCCCCTCACTTCCTCCACTGCTGAAACCGGATGGGTCACTGGCTCACACCGCCGTAGAGAAAGCGAACCTTTTTGCTTCTCTTTTCGCGGAAAATTCTCGTCTTGATCCTGCAAATGCGAAACCTCCCAGTCTACCTGGATGCGAGGTGATCATGCCCGAAATTCGCATCCGTCAGACTGAGGTTCTTAAAACGCTGCGGAATCTTGACGTGAATAAAGCCAGTGGCCCTGATGGAATTCCAGCCATAGTACTTAAAACCTGTGCGCCTGAACTTGCTCCTGTTCTGACACGCCTCTTTCGCCTCTCGATGACGACTGGAATAGTACCGAAATCTTGGAAACTTGCCAACGTGCAGCCCGTGCCCAAAAAAGGCAGTCGTGCCGACCCCTCCAACTATAGGCCAATTTCAGTCACGTCCATACTCTGTAAGACTATGGAACGTGTACTGAACAGTAGGCTCCTGGCACACCTAGAAGCGAACGACCTTCTCAGTGACCGGCAATACGGGTTCCGCCGAAACCGGTCCACTGGGGATCTTCTAGCGTACGCCACCTACATCTGGAGTGAGGCCATAGAGAATCATGGTGAAGCACTTGCTGTCTCCCTTGATATCTCGAAGGCCTTCGATAGGGTCTGGCATGATAGCCTAATTGGCAAGCTTCCATCCTACGGTCTGCCTACCGGTTTCTGCGCCTGGATCTCAGATTTTCTGAGAGACCGGTCGCTTCGAGTAGTCGTTGATGGCTGCTCGTCCGACCAAAAGGCTATTAATGCCGGGGTCCCTCAGGGATCAGTTCTCTCCGCAACACTCTTTCTGCTACACATCAACGATCTGCTGAAACCCGGTATCTATGGGTACGCGGACGATAGCACTGTTGTGAAGAGATATGTATCCAGCGCGCGAACCAGTACGGCACAAATCCAGTCTCTACGAGAGTCGATGGTCGATCGCATGAACTTGTCCTTACAGGCGGTCTCCGATTGGGGCGATGCCAATCTGGTCAAGTTCAATGCGACTAAGACCCAGGCGTGTCTATTCTCCGCTAAACGGAGTCCATTCCACCTGACTCCGACTTTCCAGGGTGTGTCCGTGCCGATAACCAACCACCTCGAGCTTCTTGGCATTACCTTGACGCCTACTCTGAACTTTGGTTCGTATATAGAATCCAAAGCCCAAGTAGCCTCAAAAAAGCTTGGAATTCTGGCGAAGGTGAGACAGTATTTCAGCCCGGGACAGCTGCTCAACCTTTATCAAGCACAAGTCCGATCGTGCATGGAGTACTGCTCTCACCTCTGGGACGGTTCCGCCAAGTACCAGCTGGAGGCGCTTGAGGCGATAGAGAGGCGTGCCAAGCGGCTAATAAACGACGATGAGCTAGTAGGCAAAAAACTCCAGAGCCTCGCCCACCGTCGCAGAGTGGCAAGTTTATCGGTATTTTATCGGATACACTTTGGTGAGTGCGCTGCGGAATTGCACGATTTAATTCCGCCATCCCCTTTTTTCCATCGATCGTCGAGGCGCACAGACTCTAGGCATCGCCATATGGTGGACGTTCCATGTACCCGGACGAAGCGGTTCGGATCGACATTCTTCATCCGAACCGCGAGGGACTGGAACATGCTTCCTGAGTATGTGTTCCCCGACGAGTACAATATGGGGGTCTTCAAGCGAAGAGTGAACGGGTACCTTCTAGGGAAGCGCGCTCCATCATAGGCCACATCTCAGCTTACCATCAGGCGAGATCGTGGTCAAGCGCTTCCCTATCCCACAATAAAAAATAAAAAAAAAAAAAAAAAGTATAGATTTAGTGCACAACCCGTACGAATTAACTTGAGACCTGAGCCGATTATTTTCAATGTCAATTTCAGGTACCTTTCCAAAATAAATAAAATAATGGAATGTAATTCAAACTAAGTTAGTATGGTTAGTTTTATTTATAAAAAAAACTACTATATCGCATAATATGTCGCACTCCAGCCGAGTCTCACGTTAACTCGAACGGGTTATACCTAGATGATTTATTATAAGATTTTTCTGGGTTTGATAGGTTTCTACTTTATTTATTAACATGAGAAACCGATGTATATGAAAGCTTTGTTTAGAGGTATGCATCACATCCTCTTTTCTTTCTTCTTCTCTTCTTACTTCTTATCCATCTTCAGGCTCGTCGTACTCTTTTCAGTTTAATTTTCTATATCTTGGCGTTAAACTGTATCCAAAGTCGGTGCTGGCGGAGCAAGATGGTCATAATATTTTTTGTTGTCGCTGAAAAAATACATTACGCATCACATGGGACTTCCCGGTCGACCGAAACCGATATATCCACTAAAAACGAGCAGGTGGGCCACCTGATGTTAAGTGACCACCACCGCTCATAAACACTTGTAACACTAGTAGCGTTACAGGTGCTTTGCCGGCATTTTAATGATAAGTACGTTCTTATCTTGAAGGCTCCAATGTGATAGTTGTTGTGTTGAGAGGATGTTTGATCATTGTAATTTGTCTGACTGAGTAAATATAACATTGTAATAGTTATCTTAATAACATATATTAAAAAATCAGACATTTAAAAATAAATTAAGTTCATTTATTATAGCTTTAAAGCGTCTGATAAAAGTTTAGGCTCAGGTAGCGCAGGTGTCTCCGGTAGAGCTCCATAAACATTCAGGTATTAAAAACCACACTAGAGACTACTGTGAACCGAAAGTTATATGCTTTAAAAAATAAGTTGTTTCTTACGGGTCTGGGATCGTACTCTATTGCGAATTCATATTTTATACACCAATTCATATTGCGTGTACTATAAAGTGTCATATTGCCACTTCACAACTAGGTAAGTCCATGATTAATTAATAGAGAATCCAAACATTTAGGCTTTCTTTACAAAAATGATTAAATACTTTGTTTAGACTTTTAGTTGATATCGGCATTTATTGAAGAAAACAAATAACACATAATATTATTGACTATCCACGAAATTTTATTTACTCACTTTGAAAGACATTTGAATGAACGACTTCTTAATTATTGATGCCAGTCGAATAAACTACTAATATAATGAGGTTATGTATAAATGGTCGTCGGTCGAGGTTTACAAGGAAAGTTAGAGGGAAGATATAGAATTAAAAAAATATATATTTTTATTAGATATTTTTTCTATTTTTCCTATTTTTGAACATCTTTTGTTGCAGGTTTCACCTTGTACTTAAAAATAAAAAGTTTTATTTATTTGACTAAAAGAGACACAATCGATTCATTACCTTTTTTTTAAATATACAATATTTTTATTGTGACTAAAATAATATGAGTTAGGACAATAACTACAATAAATAAGTGAACGAATGAAATTTATAATTTTACTAAACGGCAACACTAAAGTCTGTAAAAAAGAACAAAAACTGCGAATGAAAAGTGTTTGTGGGAAAGAAATTATAGCCTTTTCATGTGATTTTCTGAATTTGTGATTGTGCAAAATTCATTGTAGACTGTGTTTGTTTTAATAAATATTTTTGGAGCAACGTTCCCAAAAAAACGTACCGCTTGGTAGTAATATGAGTAATGTTACCAACCAAAATGGAACAGGTCTAGAGCAGCAGGTCGGTACCTCATGTCCTTTGTATTGATTTTTCATAAATTGAATGAAAATCTATAAAAAATGTATTATTTCATAATAACTTGTATGCGTTTTGATCAAATGAATAATTTGTATGGAAAGCAAAATCCTCTATTCATCAGTAGAAATAGTTTTACGTGTCTTAGTATAACCAACATGGCGTCTAAATTCTAAGGTATCTCGAGTATTGGGGTGGGTTACAGACTTACAGCCTCACTTGCCCATTAGCTACTTTGTTAGGTTAGGAATATCAATAATGTCAATTTATTACGATCATCTACGGTTACTCGTGTATTGTTATAGGCATACAATATACAGTTAAACTGACAATTATTCCCGAGAATTGCAACTAGACTATGCTTCACAAGGGTAGAAAGTAAAAAAATCAATTGGGCAAGGATAAAATAAATACATCATGTTCGTTCACCATTAATTTCTTATGGTCAGATGCTTAAGAACAAAGAAAGTATGGATAAGTTTTTTCCATCTATTTCAAAATCATTTTTAATATATCACTAGAATACACTGCATGCATTTCCATCTACTAATAAATTTATGAATCACTGTTATTCCACTTTTCTTTACTGAGATTTGATTACAAAATGTTGTGCTAAAGGTCAGGTATTAACTCAATTAGATGTTTTCTATTATTAACAATTTTTAGCTGTTAAGATTAGGTAGTACTTTAACTTTCATCCAAGTTAAGTCTTCTCACAATTAATTTACCAACTTGTATAGAATTTTTTTGTGAATCTAATTGTATTGAGAAGATTTTATATACATTTTAATTAAACTCAATGACCACCAATGTGAATATTCTCTTTTTCTTTTTCCTGTTACACTGTGACATACATTCACATTATCAATGTGTGCAGTAGTAAAAAAATTTATTCACATTAAATTCCAAAAATATTCACCTTGTTATCACATTAGGGAGCGTCCATAAATTACGTGAGGTGTTTTTGACCCTCCCTCCCCCTCTGGTGAGATATCATGAGATTTTATTGAACCCCCTCCCCCATCCCCCCATCTCACGTGAGATTTTTCAAAATGTGGGTTTCTTATGTTTCTTATGTTTATTTGTCATTGTAAAAAGAAAAAAAATTCCTTCGTGCTTTTGTTTACGACTAGTTAAAAATAGTAATTAATATTGCTGTGTTATAAGTATAAGTGTTATAACAAGGTAACAATAGAATATTTAAATCTTAACCGTAACATTAAAATCTTAAGCATGTTATTTGGATTAAATGGACCAAAAGAGTATAATTTGCTTTGTTTCAATTAAAAAAAATATTGCGTGATATTTGCCGACACCCCCCTCTCCCCAACGTAAGGTTAGATGAGATTTTACTCGACCCCCTCCCCCCCTAAAACAACTCACGTAATTTATGGACGCCCCCTTACTTGTGATTACAGAAACTTTAAAGTTTATTAGGTATAAATTGAATCAGATTCAGTGATTAATTGAGGAAATAGTAAAAAGATAAATCATTATCTCTTGTTTGTAATTTACAGTTCTTTGACACACTTTTGCGTCTGGTCATTAAATATCACAAATGAATGAGTACCTTTCAATTTTAAATTTTAAGTTTGTATGAAATTTTGCTATAGATATACATCTAAGAAAAAAAAAAAAGAATCTGACTCACAGAATATTAGTTACAAGTATCTTGAAGAACATACTCTTGTCCTTTATATTTGTATACCCTTTTTATATAATTAATTAGCGGTTGTGATTCACAACAAGGTGGCTTGTAACTTTACTGAAAAATGACCTTGTTCTGCAATATCTATTTTTAGAGTGTTAAATAAATGCATTTTCTTGATTTCTAAATTTAATGACATTCCCAATTCAATGATAACTAATTCTTAGTTCTAGAACCTAATTTTTAATACATATTTGATTTTATTATCTATAGACAGTTCTTTACACTGCTTATAAATCAATAATGAACAAATAAATTTAAATCATTTATGGTTTTTTGTATATTATGTTTTATTTGGATAAGGTAAAATAACTGGTTAAAAATTGCAAAAGTAATAAAACAAAAATATTGACTGACGGAGCCAGGGGCGAACAGCTACTAGCCTGTAATAAAATAAAATCTTTATTTACTTCACTAATGAAATGTGTTTCTGTCTTCATAATAAGGAAAAACCTGTGTTTAGGTTATTAAATTAAAAAAGTACATCTTTTTTTTTAATTTTATGTGTATTAATTAAAAACAATCTTGGAATCACTTTGAATGTCAAAATTTTTCCTTTCTGATCTATAAGCATAATATGGTTTTTAAGTAGCGACTTAAAATTAAATACTTAAATTCTTTCTTTATTTGTCTCATGTTAGCTATTACTAAAGATGTGTAATAATTTTCTTTATACAGCTTGCTGGTCTGGACTTGCAGCCTCAGGCTACTAAAAGTGCTGGCCGCTACATCCCTCCGCATCTGCGTAGGCAATTGGAGGCTAAACCTGCTGAAGGTAAGTTTGTTTACTAAGACCATTAATCAAATTATTACACTGACTCATCAAAATGTTCTAAGTGAGGTTAGGTGATAAAGAATTTGAGAAACAAAATTTACAATGTGTCATCATTTTTAGGAATTTAGTTATACAGGATGAAAGATAAAATAATTGTACACAGCTTTATCATTTGGTGGTATCACTAGGATTATAACAATGAAAAAAATTGGACACATTCTTTTTATTATTGAACTGATCCAATATTTTTAATTAATTATTCAATGAGCAATTGTTTTTGTAATTTTATTTTTTATAAAATATAGTATTGTATAAATATAAAAAAAAGTTTTATGTATGGTGGATGGTCTTTTATTAATAGCTTTATTTAAAACATACAAGTTATGGTTAGCTAAAATCATATCTACCTCCATCCAACGAAAGAAAATCAAACCAAGTGACTGCAGCATCTAAGAAGTGATATCAATACAAAGACTGTTTCACAGGCGAAGGGTCTAAGCGTCAAAGCTTAGACAGCAACGAGGGACGGGACACCCGTTCATCATACGGAGGCAACTCTAGAACGTACGACCGTGGTGGTCGGCGCGACGACCGCGACCGTGACCGCGACCGTGAAAACGATCGCGGCTACGATCAGCGATACCCGCGCAGTAACCGCGGTACGAAAACCATCAAACTTAAATTAACCTCGAAGTATTGCAGTAGTCTTAAGTAACAAATAGTTCAAATGTAATACAGTATAACAGTTAATTTTGACCTTATGAATAGTGATACCAAAATTTGTTTTTGCTTTTATTTTGATCGTAAACCGCCGACATTTATTGTTGAATGACGTCATTTTAATACGTAGTTAACAAAATTTCCAGACATCATTTTACATTACAAGCATTGGCGAACCATTGCGAATTGACCGTTATAATATAGCGGAAATTGACGCTACTTTTTATAAGAATAATTATGACGCATATGTGTATTACGTATTTGTGTTACGTATCTTAAGGCTATTTTTGATGGTTTGTTTTTTTTATTGTACAAAAAAAATTTGGATTTAGGTATTATTAGCTACAAAATCAGTAGATATCTATGCAGTTTGAATCATATATATTGATATCAGTTTATTGAACATACTGTATGTTGTCTTTGCTTCATGTGATAGCCTCACTGACATTACGTTATCAAAATGACGATTCTAAATAAAGGTGTCTGTCGCAGGTCGTGAAGCAGGAAGTCAGAATGGCGATTCAGATCGCTGGGAGTCAGAGCGCTGGTCGGACCGCGGGCGCGGCGGCGGCGCGAGCGGC
>CAJQZM010035799.1:0-10633 GCA_907164665.1 Colias nastes | reverse complement strand
GAATGACGAATTTATAAAAAATAGCAGACTTGGGGCCCTGGACGGATGTGCGCCAGAATAGCTGTGTACCTACCTACTACAAACTTGGTAACGTGCGTGCTCAGTCCGTGTCACAATAATTGATCTACGTACTTG
The DNA here is from genome assembly GCA_907164665.1 of Colias nastes. Classification (NCBI taxonomy): domain Eukaryota; kingdom Metazoa; phylum Arthropoda; class Insecta; order Lepidoptera; family Pieridae; genus Colias; species Colias nastes. Next base: position 10,498 of record CAJQZM010035799.1, on the reverse strand, counting down.
CAGCCACTATTTTATAATACAATTTATAAATGCCTTTCGAGACTGTCCCTGTTTATGGCAAACTAAATCAAGCGAGTATAAAAACAAAGCAAATAGGCTTGCAGGCGCAGCATATAATAAACTCGTGGATATTGCAAAAATATATGAACCAAACTCGGATATAACCGATATAAAGAAAAAAAATTCAGTCACTACGAGCTTCCCACAGGAAAGAACGAAACAAGGTTAAAGCAAGCATGAGAACCGGCTCCGGAGTTGAAGATTTGTATCATCCAAAGTTGTGGTATTATAAGGAGCTAGAATATCTCAACGATCTGATCGAAAGTAAGTATATAGGTAATATAGGTGCGTACCTATCAATTTTACTTTTAATAAAAAAATTGTTTGTTGACAAGTAGGTTACACATAAATTTATTTTTAGGGTGTAACGGTAAAGTGTAGTCATATTTTAAGGGCTCGTTCTACTCATAAATACGAACAATTTTTATTATTTGAGTATAAATTAGCAAGGAATGAAAATTCCAAGCCCAACGCAGAATGGCCTGTCATGCCTTGCAAAGTAAAGCGATTAGGTCCAACATATGAAGATGCCGATGAGGAACTATCATTAATGTTGCGACATAACGACACAGATGTAGGTGGTCGGGAAGAAAATTACTCGATAGTTGACAAAACGGACTTCAATGATATGGCCAATCAACTAGTGAATATTCTACGTGTATATTTTCTTTTTACTTTACATTAAACAGTTATCAATTAGGTAAACTACTAGTCTACCAATCAGGTGTAGTGTGAATGTGTTTACTATAGTCTTCTCGATAATTTAAAATTATAGGTATCTAACTAAATAAGAATTCCGCTTAAATGTCTCTTATGTAATTATACTTTTTATGTATTACTTTATTGCTTTAAACGTTTTTATTAAATAATTAAGAAAGTATGTATGTACTTACTCCTGTATGGTCGTACCTACGTAGTAGGTACATGGTAGGTACTAATGCATATTATTGTGTTTGTTTTATAACTTAAAAATGATTCTATTTACATTTAATGCATGACTATGCAAAATTAATATACTAAGTATATGTAATTTTATGAGAAATTTCATTTTTAGGATAACGTAATAATATTTAATTGACCTTTATTGATGTTTAGTTATTTAATTAACATACTCAATAATGAAATTTAATTCATCTGCTTAAATCAAGTCATCTAACGTATTTATTTTAATTGCAGATGCTTCATTCACAAGTTGATGTAGCCCCGCAGCCTTCTGCAATGACTACACACGAACAAATCTCAAGGGAAACGTTTTTAATTATTAATAATGAAACGAATGAAATTTTTGGTATTTTCCCATTGTGTGAAGTGAAGTCCCATGTCCCCTAGTGGGATAAGGGGCAGATGCATTATACATCCGTTTCACTGATCGATTTTCTTTAAGGACAAGTAGGTGATCAGCCTTCTGTGTCCTGCCAGACCAAGACATTTTTTTTTTCTTCGTCTTCACCGGGAATCGAACCCAGGACCCCTCGGTGCTACGCTCACGCGTCAACCACTGTACCAAGGAGGCGGTCGTATTTTCCCATTGTACTTAGGATTTAATCATATGACTATACAAGATGTTGCTTCTCGGAATAGGATAATTCCAGAAGGATTTTTTGGTAATCCCGATTTAACTGCAGAAGTTAAACCTGCAATTGTTATTTGTGATTCTACCTATATTTTTGTGCAAAGAAAAACCATTCTTGATTGTATGCTGCGATGGTCATATTATGGAATGTCTTGGTCCTTACAAGGCCACTACTAACGATGCTATAATCACTAGTTTAAATTTAAATAACCAGGAAACTGGTTTTGGTCAATTTTTCAGAAGGGGCGATATTTTTATTCTTGATAGAGGATTTCGAGATGTTGTGAGTGAACTTCAAGAGCATGGTTTTGTCGCCTATATGCCTGAGTCTCTCCTTGATAATGAACACCAATTATTATCAACCCAGCAAGCAAATCGGTCTCGTTTGGTAACTATGTGTAGTTGGGTTGTTGAAGTAGTTAATGCTCGTGCGAAAAGGGATTGCAGACTTTTTCGTAACGTTTTCAATAATATTAATAGAGCTGCTATGCACCTCAAAGATGATTTTAGAATTGCTTGTGCCTTGTTAAATAAGTTTCGTGTTACCATAAATGACCCAACAGAGGCCTTTGAATATGTGACTATTGCTAAAAATAGACTTTCGCTTGAAAATCATTTGGCAACGTTCGTGGAAAGTGAAAATGTCAATAGAAGGAGAGCGAACTTTCAACAGGTTGATAGCGAACATCCTCATTTAACTACATTTCCACGACTTACAATTACTGATCTTAAACGGCTTGCTTTAGGCACATATCAACTGAAACAAGCTAGGTCATACTTTGGAGAGCATGTTCGTCAATCTGGCATTTATTTGGTTCAGGTAAATTAACCCGACGTTAAGGACATTGAACGCGCATTATCTTTCTACAAGTCAATTAGACCTGGTAAAAAGGCAGGTGATCCTACAGTGACTAATCTGAGGGCTCTGAAGTATGCACCCGAAGGAAATTCTGTACAAACTGAGACATTCTAGCACAGTCTGGGAAGAGTTTCCCATTAGGATGAAGAAAATATCCTTTATTCCATGGGATGACATACCTCAACTCTATTCATCAAGGCTGAAAGTTAAAAAGGATAAGTACATGGATCTACAGGCTCTGAAGAGTAGTATGGAGGAAGATTATCATACTATAATGAATTACCTCACTTTTAAAAAATCACACAACCCTATTTTTCAGAAGTTTAATTTTTGTTGATTTGGACTCAATATTTAATTTGTTACACATGCAACGAGTTATTGCCTTCTTATAAAGTTTATTTAGTCTTAGTTACCAGTACTAATATTAATAAGTAAATTTCAAAAGTTGATCCCACTAGAACCACCGTTGCCGTTTTCGATTTGGAAAAAGTACTCAGCGTTCCTCAATCAGGTGGGAATTTTTCATTATAAGCGAAAGTACCCCATTTATAATTTTACCATTTTTAACTCAATAAGTCAGGCTATTGCTATGTCTGGCATCTTTCTGTTGCCAAAAGAGGATCAAATGAAATCGGTAGCTGTTTACTACAATTCATACAAGAGGAATCACAAAAAGGCATAAAAATATATATTTGTAACGCGCTGTCTCAAACGTTGATACCAACATCACGCGTAACCCGGGTGGGCCGGGTATTTTTAATGGCCAGTTTCTCATTTGGGATGCTGCAATTTTTGACATGTAACTTTTTTAAATTTCAGGAACCTAAAATCAAGAAGTTACAGCGAAAATGCGACAGTCTGACAAGAAAAGTTAGGACTTTAAATGAAAAAGTACGCAGGCAGAAGAAAAAAATTGCTAATTTCAAAAATATTATAAAGGATTTGCAAGAACTAAATTTGAACCTGGATTCTGCCAAGAAGCATTTGAGGCTTTAAAAGTAAAAGTACAAACCAGCAATGAACCGGTCATCTGCACTTTGATTTTTGCCGAAATGTCGATTCGAAAATCCTTATGCTGGAATCCACGGACAAAAACATATTACGGGCGAGTCACTGTGGGCACTGAATCCGACAACGATTCGTTAGAAGTGGCGTATCAGTGTTTTGTTTTTTTGCTGAACTCTATAAATGGCGGGTGGAAAGTTCCCGTTGGATATTTTTTTATCACGTTCCTGACAGGAAAACAGAGAGCGGAGTTATTGAAAATGTGTATTCAAAGATGCGAGGATGTAGGTGTAGAAATTTGTAAGCGTGGGCGATGGGCCTGCTACCAACTTTGCCATGTTTTCTGAAATGGGATGTCAGTTTACAAAGGATCAAGAAAACACAACTTTCCCCTACAGCAAAACAAAAATGCGTGCTTTCATAGATCCTGGTCATGATATAAAACTGGTGAGAAACACATTTGGAGATTTAAGAATATTATACGATCTCTATGGCAGAAAAATTGAATATATAGTAGCAAAATGCATACAACAGATTTTATACCACATTCCCGTAATACCATAATTGCTCTTTACTGGCATGCTTCCGTTAGTTCCGTTAATACTACAAAATAAATAAACCAGTTGATCAATTTATGTATAACTAATAATAGATAACTTAAATGCCAAATTGTAAGTCTACCGTAATTCTTATATGGAAGTCAAAATTGAACATATATATTCATATTATTTTTATCGTATTAGGTTTATCGATGTCGATCCAAAAACAATATTTTGCTCTTCTCGGCACTAAACACTGCCATGTTTTGTTACACGCAATATGGCGCCGGCCTCACTCTTTTTGTAGGTATGTCACTACCATGTGATTTTTTATTCATTGGCCACAACTGAAGATGACACAATATTGCGGGCGGAGGGTAGGCGACCCGTCAGTCATTAATAATGTCTTATAGCGCAATCTTTTATTCATTTTTTGAAGTATTTTTACGACAGTCTTAATGACTTTTGCGTAATTAAATTTTACACAAGCTTATGATGTTTATTAGTGCGACATGTAAAACAAAGGATATCATATCCTAAAAAAAAATTAACAGCATGCTGTGTGGAAGATGTGACATAGACGTGCCCTACTCACTTGCAGAATTATGCAAATTTAAATGTGCTCCAATCACATCCTGTGATGTTGAAAGATCATTCAGTCAGTACAAAGCAATATTACGTCCAAATAGAAAAAGTTTCAAATTCGAAAATTAACACGTTCGTGGACAGTAATAGACAGCTAAAAGTGATACGACAGTATGCCTGTCGACGTATCAGTTTTTACTTGCATAAAATCAGTACACCACACGACGTGCTATTTTTCATACTATCATAAAGAACGGCATGTTGTACTGTCATCACAGGTATAATTACGACTTTTGTACTGTCACTGCATTATTTACAAAAATTCGTCAAAGGAAGGTACTTCCACGCACACATTCATATTTTTATACCCCTCTCCCCGCGCACACTACGCCAGTGGGCGCCATGTTTGCATACAGTCAGTCGAGTACTGAGCCGCTGCGGTGATCCCGCGTGTCGCTGCATGTTTTCGCGCGCAATTGTTGTTTAGAAAGTGAGTATTTTGTTTCCAACGTAATTTTATTGTTTTACTCATTCAAGTCTAGTTGCTTATGTATACAACATATTTATGTTGCTATTGTTTGTTGTGAACACGATTTTGTTGTACTAAATTTATAACGAATATTTTTGCAGATGGCGTCTCGAGACTCGTTCGAAAAAGAACAAAAACGTCTTCAAGACCTATTTGATGCAGCTTCTACCCCTGAATCGAGTCATCCATCGAAAGTAAGCGCAGATCCTGACGCCGAATTTAATAATACCTTATTAAAGGAATTGTTATCATTTTATGAAATTAAAATACATACTCTAATACACCGCATAACCCTAATTCAATGGGAATCGTAGAAAGATTTCATCCCACTATTATAGAAAATTTTGGAATCGCAAAATATGAACGAAAAATTACTGACGCCGCATCCGCAATGACGTATGCGATAATGTCGTATAATCACTCTATACATAGCGCAACTGGATTATCGCCATTTGAAGTAGTTTTTGGTCATACATTATTATTAAATTCATCATGCATATACCTACCGTTAATTAATAAGGAAATTTATAATTATTATAAATTAATACCGTTAGCTGTCCATAGTGGTGTTGATAATCTTATTTCCATTATCCTTCCTAAATATCCTTATATCCTAGTGAAAGAGTTGAAAGTAAGTATGCTCACGCAGTCCTGTTTAGAACTCGACGAAGCACGTTTCTTGTGTCCTGAAATGGAAACCACATCCTTGCTGCAGGACGAATGTATTACAGAACTTAATAATTTTTTGATAATCTCGGACTTACGGAGGGAGGAGTTATACATCCAAAACCCGCTGAATTCATATTTTAGTAGTTTACCTAAATATTAATACTTGCAACAATGTATTCACTTTGTAATAATTGTTACGATTTGTTAGGAAGTAATTACGGAGAATCGCCCACTCAACCGTCGCGACGACATTCCTAATCATTTCTAAGAAGACGCGATCTCCAGATCGTGGTATTGTTTAAAGATATAATACGGCAGTTACACGCTAACCATCTTATTGTACAGACCTTAATTAAATTCATTTCAATTAAAATATATATTTTTTTTAAGACATCCCGCGTTCGCTGGAACCTACTAATGTCAACGAAAATCTATTGTAGGTATACTGCACTACCTGTAGAGATTTATCACTCAGACTATTCAGTGCCACAAGTGCTGTCGCTTTGGCCACATCCGTGATCAGTGCCGCTCGAAAGAGAGGTGCTATAAATGCACACAGTACCACTCTGGAGACTCCTGCCCTATCCCGGAATCTCAGGCTACATGTGCCCATTGTAATGGCAGACATTACGCTATTGATAAAAATTGTCCAGAGCACAGCCGGCAAATATCCATAAAGCTTTTGATGGCCACAGAGGGTATCTCCTTTGAGGAAGCGTCAAAGCTAACCCCCTGAGACAGCTAATTTCGTATTTGCTCCAAAATCTCAACAATCGCCAGTTTTTCCCATCCCTACTCCGAAACAACCAAATATAAGTCATCAAACCCGCTCTCTTAGTAAAACCTCATATCGAAAATCTTACACTGTTCCCCCGCGCACCCATGCTCCTTTAGGTAAATCTTACGATGTAGCTGCACACCGTCAAATTGTTCAAGAAATCCCTTCCTCTCAACCTAATGGTTGTGACCTATCCCATAATCCCAACCCCCCTGTTGTACTCAACTCTAATGTTGAACTTTATGTTACAGCCTTAGAAAATTTTCTGAAGCAGACAGACTCAATACCGTCCAACGTTGCCCATGCCCCCCCTTGCTGTGCAAACAAGGGCGGCCCTCCGAAAAGCTGCTTCGCAGAGGCGGGAGGTCGCTCTGTTTTGGATTAAGGCGCACGCAGGGCTAAGGGGGAACGAAAGAGTGGACCAATTAGCCAAGGAGGCCGCTCTGGGGTCGAAGAGGAAACCCGACTACGATCTGTGTCCTGTTTCATTCGTCAAGGACAGGATACGATCGGGGAATGGGACAGGAGATATGATGTGGGGGAGACGGCTGGAGGCACGAAGCTCTTTTTCCCAAGCGCTGCTGCTGCATACAAAATAGTTCGGAAAATAAACATCACACACCACACCACACAAGCACTGACTGGACACGGTGGATTCGCCTTCTACTTGAACAGATTCAAGCTGAAGGAGAATCCATCGTGCCTGTGTCAGCCCGGAGTCGACGAGACGGTTTCTCACCTGTTGCTCGAGTGTCCGATTTTTGCAAGAGATAGATATGTTATTGAGCAAAAATTGGGCATCGCGATGACGGGTGAGAATCTGCCTGCGGCCCTGGGGGATAAGACGAGAAATGAGTTTTTAGAATTTTGTGAACAAATTGTGAGGGTGGTAAACAAACGAAATTGTGATAAGCTACTGTGATATTAGGGTTAAGTTATTGTTGTGCCGTGTAAATTGATATTGTTTTATTTTTATTGTAATGTTTTAATTGTAATTTTATGTTTTAAATGTGATTTTTTACTATTGTATATAATAATCAAATTGAATTTTTATTGGATATTGTTAATTTGTATTTATTTATTTTTGTATTGTTAATTTGCACTCCATATTTGTAATTGTAATTTTAATTGTATTTTTTAATTAAGGCCTTAATTGTAAATAAATAATATTGTGGTATTTTATTTGATTAAAAGAAAAATAAATGTCTCTGGACTATAATCCAGAGAAAAAAGCAGACAACACCCTGCGATGGCGGGTGCTTTTAAATAAAAAAAAAATAAAAAAAAAAAACGTTGTCCATAAACTAATTAATCTTATCTCTCTTTTTAATAATAATGGCTCTTGCAATCCTTCAGTGGAATGCTCAAAGCATCCGCCCAAAAATTTATGAATTTATCAACTCATTTAATAATAAGTTCGCATTCATTCGAAGCGCAGCAAGCAGGGAACAAATAACAAATATAGTTATTTTCAAGTAAAATGTTTAAATTATCAAGGTTAGTCTCGATAATTATTATAATTATGATTATAAATTGTAAAGGATCATTATGCGATAAGATCCCTCCCTCATTATCAGTTGTGGATGGTGAAGTTACTATTAAGAACTTTAACCAATGCACAATAACTAATAATGGAGTCATGTATAATATAACAAATGAATCAGAAGATAAAATCAAGAACTTGGAGAGACCTTTATTTGGACTTATATCTTGGGTATGTGATCTGAATTATAAAAGTGAAACTATATCATTTTTTACCTGTGGGTCTTGTGGCATGTATTGTGTGTATAATCAGTATATCAATAGATGCAACAATAAGATATTTCCTATAATGCTAGGGTTAGCAACGTCCATTACTCTGTTCATGATCATATTATTGTTATCATTAACAATCTTTAAGAGGAATTTAAATATTATAATTGCAAAGATAATAGTATACTTCTTAATGAGATCAGATAGGAAAAGAGTAAAGAGAATAATGAGGTATAATAAATCAACAGGAATGAATATGGATGTAAAACTTAAAAAAGTGACATATAACAACGATATTATTGACAGACTTATAGAAGAAAAGCGTATAATGTTGGTGAAGCAAATTGTCCCAAAAAATATAGACCCTGTTTACTCTGAAATAATTTATAACAGATCAGCTGACTATAATAAGGTAAACGAAATACTTAAAAAGTCTGAAGATAGAATTAAATTCTTACAAGATTTAGAAAATAATAGGAAGTATAGATCAATTAAGAGATCTAATGTAAGTAAAGCATTAGTAACTGGTATTGCTCTTACAACAATGGCACCAAATGATACTTATGGATGTGATCAAATATGCTATAGTGGTAAATGTTATGATCTGTCAACCTATTCTTTATCACTAGCTGATGGTGAAACAGCTTGTTTTAATGATTTGAATAATGAAAGATTATCTATAAAGCTTGATTCAATTTATAATATTGCAAGATTTAGTTCTCTTTATGATACGAGTTCATATGAAATAACCAATGAAATGCATTGGAACTGTTTGGGTTCTGGGAAATGCTGGTGGGGAGAAGAGTGTGGAAATGGTTACAAACTTAACATACTGGAGAAAAATACAAAAGAGCCACATGGATACGGATGTCATATGACATCTGTAAGTTGTGTTGGGTCAATGTGCTCTCATGGTACATCATGTGTATGGTATAGATGACAGATAAATCCTACAGGGCCTAAAATACCTGTTTATAACTTAGTTTCTGAGATATGGGAAGTTAGTATTACTATTAGATACAAGGATTTAATCCGCCGTATTGTATTAAACACAAATAATCCAAAATATGATATGAATAACATACTAAGCGAAATTATGGATCACATGCCATTTTATATATCAGGAGTATCATATGAGAAACAACATCTAAGGGAATCATTAATATCTATAAATGGTACATATTTTAATGTTGATTCATCACCTCATAACATGCCACAAAGAGGAATGATAGGAGACATACAAATTGATAAACATAATGATAAGATATTATACTACGATAATAATTTAGATTGTAGTGTTGATTCTTGCAAAGTTAAATGTATTACTAATGAGCCTGCAATAAACAGGCTTACTAATAGTAGCCCATACAGAGTTGATTCAAGTAATATACAGCATTTACAAATGTACAACAAAGGTTGGATAAATTATAAATATAGATCGAGTGGCCATGGTACAATATCTTTTGGGAATGTTGAACTTAAGGAATTAATTGTAGAGAAACCTCATTGTGATATAAGTGTTGGTATATCTTATGCATGTGAAGCTTGCCTTGAACAACCTAGAGCAACTCTAGTATCAAAAAATATAAAAAATGAAGGGATGATGGATTTTGAATCAAATTGTACCTGGGATAGATCATCAGTTTCTTGTAACGATGAAATGTATGACATAGTTCAGATAAGTAAAAATAAATATTGCAATATTTATATACCTTTAATAAATCAAAGCATAGATATAACATTTGAGTATGAGTACCGTGCTATATTATCAGACATGAAGACTATTAGAGCAGAAACATCGACAGACATAATTAGTGAATTAATGGGAAACCAATCTTTTATAACAACACTTCTCACATCTTTGAGTGGGTTCATGTTGTTTACTGGAATAGCCACTGTGGGAATCAAAATATTAAGGTTAGGTGTATTGGCAATGGGTAAGAAAGAAGTCCAAAATGCATAATTTTGGATAATTAGGGTAACTTAAAACTATGCAAATTTTACTATTTTACTATATAATAATCTTACATCCGTCTTTGACGAAGTGTCAAGTGTGGTGATTTTCGGTTTATTTCAAATTTCATTTGCCTTCCTTGTGTGTACTACGTATATTGTTTCCTGCTTTTGAACATGGACCTGGATTTGTGAT
>CAJQZM010035788.1:0-11696 GCA_907164665.1 Colias nastes | reverse complement strand
TAATGTACCTAAATTATTTATAATGCTTGATATTTGTATTATACATAATATATTCAATAATTATTTTAAACCAGAATTTACAATACTTGTATGTAGGTATACCTACTACTTAAATTATTTTTAAAACGATAAATTAAATTATATAAATTAAAAAACACAAAACATGCAAAAATAAATTAAAATTATTTTTATACGAGCATAGAACCTCTACCTTTTTGTTTTAGGAAGAAAAAGAAAATAGTTTGACAGGCTTAGTGCTTGACAAAGTGGAGACGCCACGTATCGATAAAAATACAATAATTATAATATCTATCTTTTTCTTCCCTAATATTTACGTAAGTAATTATGCACATAAATTTAAACAAGATTTTTTTAAGGTTTCCATTTTTTTAGATTTTCGTGCTCTTCTAGATTGCGTAAAAAATAGATGCGATCTTTAAACAGACTGGACTCCTAATAGGTACTATTTGTAGCTATCTATCATTTTGGTAGAAAATATGTCAACATAATTTAAAACTCATACTGCCATATCTATAGAAATTAAAAAATAGTCTCTTTTTAACTCGTAGTCAGATACGGTATTTACAAATATATTTATTGAAAGGGCTACAAACTAAAACAATCGATATTTATTTAATGTGAAATGACATCACTTTAAACTTTTTTCCATACTATATTCAAAATCTGTGGATGTGTCACCCGCTACTATCGATCCCCCTCAATACCCTCGAAAACACGCTTGATGGGGGGGGAGATATTTCGAACATTTTGTATGAAGTTTCCTTACTGTATGTATCTGTATATTGTGGTCACACTGTAGAGACTGCAAATGTGTGTGTTAACGCTTTATGGTTGGCACATTTGTGACTAGCGTAAAGAAATTCGCGTTTTTCTGATGAAATACATCCGTTAACAGCACAATATCTAACCATTTTCTACGAAAAACGATAATCACAAATCCAAAATAATAAAATTACTTTAAGTCAATTTGATTAATGTTGTCAATCTTCGTTGCGTAGTATCGTCCTTGCAGAAAAATATGGCCCATTTTATGTCTGATCGTGCGGGGTGAGGTAAGTTTAATTTTGGCGGGAGGCGGAGAGTGTCTGTTGTAGCGTTTAGCTATTATTATGTATTCTGTGCCTTAACAGTGACACTAAGCAAGTGACAATGGACACTCTCTTGGAATAAGTTATTTAGAAATTTAGGGTAACATAAAATTACTTATTAGTCTTATATGTTAGATTGTAATTTATATAAAGTGCTATTAGACTACAGGCCCATGTTGAAAAAGTTATGGATCATTTGAACCACCAGGTGACCTATCTAGAACGATATAAGAGCAAAAAAGTGCAGTCTGCACTCAGTTGGACAGCTTACAAGTAAATAAATAAATAAATAAATATTATAGGACATTATTACACAAATCGACCTAGTCCCACAGTAAGCTCAATTAAGGCTTGTGTTGTGGGTACTAGGCGACGATAAATATAATCTTATATATAAAAATGAATCGCAAAATGTGTTGGTAAGCGCATAACTCGAGAACGGCTGAACCGATTTCGATAATTCTTTTTTTATTATATTCCTTGAAGTACGAGGATGGTTCTTATGTAGAGAAAACGTAAACATGTACCACGGGCGAAGCCGGGGCGGACCGCTAGTATTTTATAAATACATGTATAGAAAACACCCAGACCCAAGAACAAATAATTGAGTTCATCACACAAAGATTTGCCCTGACCGGGGATCGAACCCGGGACCGTCGGCTCAGTAGGCAGTTACTTTACCACTGCGCCAACCGCGTCGTCACAAGTGTCGACAAGTGACGGCATAGTGCTGAATCTTATTATTTTATGCTCTTATATCGTTCTAGATAGGTCACCTGGTGGTTCAAATGACCCATAAATTTTTCAACATGGGCCTGTAGTCTATATTTTAAAACCTTATTTAATAAAAAACAAATATATAGGTATAACGAAATAGTTCATACATCATTATGACATAGATAGATATCTATACTTATACTTATAATATTATAAAGCTGAAGTTTCTTTGAATACGCTAATCTCAGGAACTACGGGTCCGATTTAAAATATTATTTCGGTGTTAGATAGCCGATTCATCGAGGAAGGCTATAGGCTATATATCATCACGCTAAGACCAACAGGAGCGGAACAACGCGGGTGAAACCGCGGAGCACAGCTAGTAGATAATATAGGTTCCATCTTACCTTCAAACTGTGTTTCTTCATGTGGAAATGGAAGACCAGTTTCATCTCTTGTTTGAGCTTCTGTTTGTTCCGGTTGAGATGCTGGAATATATTTAACAACAATTTATTTATAAATTTATAAAGAATAGAAAAAATTCGATCACGAGGCGGGACTCGAACCCGCATCCTTTCACGCCAATCCGGGGCGGATGTCTGACCAACTCAGCCACTCGTGACCCGCCAGAGCGATATAAATTTATATTTATAAAAGCATTTGAATACCATAAAACCTAAAATATCAAATTCAACTATTTAATATACCACACCAAGTAAAAAAATTACAACTAGCTTCTTTCTTGCTTGGTGTTTTGATAAAAGGTAGCCTATGTTAATCTTTCTCAGGGTCTAAAGATTGTCTGTGCCAAATTTCATCAAATCGGTTGAGAGGTTTAAGCGGGAAAGCGTAACAGACAGACAGACAGACAGAGTTACTTTCGCATAATTTATAATATTAATATAGTGATACCACACCAAGTAAAAATATTTACAATTATACAAAGCGATTAATAAGGGTACATAAGGCGGCCTTATAGCTTACTAGCGATCTCTTCCAGACTGCCCAAGGTAAGAGATAAAGAAAAAACGTAAAATAAATGTTACGCGGCTGTGAAGACTGAAGATAGAATACATAAGATACATAAATGAATAATACGATAGATAGAGTGATTCAAGAGGAAGGTTTTAGTATATAATTTATTAAGGTTTAAGTCAAAGCGGGCGAAGCCGCGGGCGGTAAGCTAGTATTGTATAAAATAATTAGCTATGCAAAATAATATAGACTGTAATCCTTTGTTAGAAAATCACAAATTTAAAAAAAATCTATTAATTATTCTTAAGCAGTTAGATTACGAAGCCACAGAGAACTTATTATGTTTATAATTTTAAAAGAAATTATTATTTTATTAAACACACACACACACACACACAAACACACGCACACACACACAAACACACGCACACACACACAAACATACATGCATGCACCCTTTTTTAGGGTTCCGTAGCCAAAATGGCAAAAACGGAACCCTTATAGTTTCGTCATGTCCGTCTGTCCGTCTGTCCGTCTGTCCGTATGTCACAGCCGATTTACTCGGAAACTATAAGTACTACAGTGATGAAATTTGATGGGAATATGTGTTGTATGAACCGCTACAAAAATATGACACTAAATAGTAAAAAAAAGAATTGGGGGTGGGGCCCCCCATACATGTAACTGAGGGATGAAATTTTTTTTTTCGATGTACATACCCGTGTGGGGTATCAATGGAAAGGTCTTTTAAAATGATATAAAGTTTTCTAAAAAACATTTTTCTTAAAGTGAACGGTTTTTGAGATATCAGCTCTCAAAGTCGTAAAAAGTATGTCCCCCCCCCTCTATTTTTATAACTACGGGGTATAAAATTCTAAAAAAAATAGAGGTGATGCATGCTAATTAACTCTTTCAACGATTTTTGGTTTGATCAAAGTATCTCTTATAGTTTTTGAGATAGGTTGATTTAACTGTAATTTATTATATTTGCTGCTACGGAACCCTTTGTGCGCGAGCCCGACTCGCACTTGGCCGGTTTTTTTAATGTAAAATTATTTAACTTGGAAAAGGCAACCAATCTACTAAAATATTTTAAAACTTTTTCAATAAAGATTTTTTCTATTTCTATTTCAAATAAATAAATGTTGTATCTCAAATTAATCTATATCTTACGTTGATCTTCTTCCTTTATATTTATAATTAGCGGAGAAGAAGCCCTCGACACTTGTGTTGGCTCTGAAGATGCACTTTGAGGTGACGATGGGAAATCATCTTGAGACACTGTGACAGAAAATAGTATATAATAATAATAATCATGAATAATTATTATAAATAGGAAAACTTTGTTTGTTTGATTGTAATGAATAGGCTCATAAACTACTGGACCGATTTTAAAAATTCTTTCACCATTCGAAAGCTACATTATCCACGAGTAATATAGGCTATATATTATCACGCTAAGACCAACAGGAGCGGAGCCACACGGGTGAAACCGCGCGGCACAGCTAGTCATGAATATTTCAGGTACATAGAGCTAACAATCTATACTAATATTATAAAGCTGAAGAGTTTGTTTGTTTGAATACGCTAATCTCAGGTCGGATATCCAAAATGCTTTCGGTGTTAGATAGCCCATTTATCGAGGAATGCTATAGGCATATATCCTCTCGCTAAGACCAACAGGAGCAGAGCAATGCAGGTGAAACCGAGGGGCACAGCTAGTATAGTATATAGGTATTACATCCTTGACTTACATTCAACAGACTGTCTTGGTTGTGGAGTAACTTGGCTAGCGTTTCCCACACTCACATTTGGCTGTTTGTAAGTCACCTGAAAAAGGATGCAATATAGAAAAAAAAAACAGTACATGTATGAAAAACATAGTGAAGTCCCATGTCCCCTAATGGGTTAGGCCTTAGGGGCTAATGCATTATACATCTGTTTCACAGATAGATTTTCTTTTAAGGGACAAGTAGGTCATCATCGTTGTGTGTACTGCCAGACCAAGACATTTTTTTTTCTTCGTCTCCACTGGGAATCGAACCCAGGACCCTCGATGCTACGCCCACGCGTCAACCTCTGTACCAAGGAGGCGATGAAAAACATTGTAGGTATTATTTATTTATTTTACTCTTTAATACAACTGTAACAGTCTTAGATACTAAAATATACAAAAATAAAAGCAAGCAATTTAGTGTATTTGGCGGCCACTTAGTAGTGATCTCTTCAAGGAAACCAGGGCAGAAGGTAATCAGCTCATTGTTTTAAAGGTAGGTCGAGAGAGAAAAAAAAGAAATATAATAATAATCCTACTAATATTATAAATGCGAAAGTTTGTGAGGATGTGTATGTTTGTTACTCTTTCGCGCAAATACTACTGAACCGTTAACAATGAAATTAAGCACACATATAGAGGGTAACTTTACTATGCTAACTTAACACATAAGATAGGTTTTATCCCTGAAATCCCACGGGAACGGGAACTATACGGGTTTTTCTTTGACAACGCAGGCGAAGTCGAGGGCAGAAAGCTAGTGATATATAAATGAGTATAATTTTGTTGGACATTATGTAGTTTTAACCTGTGATAATCCAGCGTTTTCATGCAAACCCTTCGTTACTCGAACTCCCAACATTTTAAGAACTCTAAGTTCTAAATCTGTCAATTTGGCATATACAGCAGGACCAGTTCCAATTGATGCTCTATGCACACGGGCAGCCTTTTTTTTGGTATTATTTTTGAAATCGCTCCAAACCTGAAATCATGCAGATAAGAAAACATGTAATAACTCAGGCCACGGAACCACAGACACAATAGAAAATCTATTGTGTCTGGGACCGATCGGGCCGCTTGGGGCTCAATGGGTTAATAGAATACAAACAGAAAGGGTTTTATTTGCCACCATGTAAAAAAATATAAATGTTAATAATCTAACAGAACAGGGAAAAAAGAGATAGCAATGGTGGCAAAAAGGACTCCCCGTCAGCAAAGCAGCTACCATTAATTAAAATGTATTGCTGCACTGATTTTCAGAGACTACATGACTGTACAGATGCAATGATTCAGTACTAAATTTTTATTTGTGTAGATGTTGTTTACTACATAGTATAAAACAAAGTCGCTTTCTCTGTCCCTATTTCCCTATGTCCCTTTGTATGCTTAAATCTTTAAAACTACGCAACGGATTTTGATGCAGTTTTTTTTTTATAGATAGAGTGATTCAAGAGGAAGGTTTAAGTATATAATTTATTAGGTTTTAGACAAAGCGGGCGAAGCCGCGGGCGGTAAGCTAGTTTCAATATAAACAACACATACACAAAACAGTAACCATGTTTTAAAAAATAGGAAAGCTTAAAACACTTGACATACCTTCTTCCATTTTTCACAACTCTTGGTATCTCCACTGCCCTCGCTATTTAAAATCACAGTCAGATCCTCCCAAAGGCTCAAAGTGGAAATCCTACTTCTTGTATTGGTGGATGGTTTGCTTAAGTCACCATGTCTAAAATAAATAAATAAATATTTCGTGACAATTTTCACGCACGGCACGATCTGATCCCATACCTACTAAGCTTTCGCTTGTGTTATGGAAACCAGATGGCAGATAAACACACATATTTATTTTTAAGTAAATACCTATATAAATAATTAACACCCAGACACAGAGCAAACATCTATGTTCATCACACAAATATTTGCCCCGGGTGGGAATCGAAACAAAATAAAACAAGTTACATTTGTAGTTAATTCACTGGATCGTTCATTAAATTTAATAATAATATCGCAGTAGTCTTTGATCGCAGTTATATTGCACTTACCGCTCCATAAACGTCACCATCAAATCAAATTGAACCGAACTTGTCTTCATTTTTTATTTAACTTTTAGGAATATTTTAATTCAAAAAACACGAACGCCAAGAGCACGTAAACAATATTATAATAGCTATCGAGAGCAAACCAAAGTTACAAACGACCAACGTCACATAAAAAACCACCACGATAGATAGACATTAGACACAGACACAGTTTGCTTCCTTATTTAAGTCCACCATTCACCATATAAAAATGTATTTCTAATTTCATAAAATGGTTGGTTATTACTTATTAAACGTATTGCCAATTTCATAAACTATTTATAACTTAGGAACATATGAAAATGTTCAATAATGGATTCACGGTGAGCAAACGCCACGCCGATCGAGTAGTTATTGAGGCCGCCGGAGGGCGGGGGGGGGGAGGACACTCGCGTCGCGCATACATTGCCCATTAGCTGGGTCCACACCGGACGATCCACCGCGATCCGATCGCGCGCGGCAGGCGCGCGATCCAAAGATGCGGGCGGTGTGGACGTGCCGCGCGCGATCCATGCACGCGTTTTGCCGCGCGCGATCCCTACCTCGTGCGATCCGTTAGCGGGCGGTTTTTGTACCCGCTTCAAAGGTGCCTCAGTTGCGTGATGCGCGCGGTGTGGACGGTTGTGATTTGGTTCGCGCGATCCATCTTTAAAAATATGATTGAAATACACTATTTTTTTATTGAGTAAAAAAGTATGGTTTTACTTACCTTTACATAATCATTTAACAGGTCAATGATGGCTTCACAAACTTCAGGAATAATTAATGATATAGACTGTTTAGAAATGCGGAAGAGATACTGCAAACTGACGTACGAATCTCCAGTTGCTAAAAATCTCAATGTTAGTAGTAATCTTTCCTTCACAGTAATGGCATCTCTATAATTTGTATCATTCTTTCTTAGCTTGTTATCCAATAATGAACACAATATCTCAAATTGATTAGCATTCATTCTTGCAAAATTGTGTTCCACTTCATCTGAAACTAACTCTGCGTACAGCTGAGTCCCAGATTCCAATCGATTTTTGTAAAGTTGTTTCACCCAAAACCGTCGATTTCTTTTTTTTGATTTTTTGCGCAAACATTTCAGTATAATAAAAGTTACTGCTGCAACGGCAAGACGCCGCCGTTGTACGTGTGACTCCATATCGTACTAGAGTTAGACTGGCTGAATCACGGATCGCCTTAGGATCACTTGGAGCGCATATTTTGGATCGCAAGTTTTTAAAGTGGATCGGCCTAACATGATCCACGATCCATGCTCCGCGATCCTGGATCGCGGATCGCGGGATCACTGGATCGGCCGGTGTGGACCCAGCTATTGGCCTCGGCGAAAAAGATTAATCAAGATAGGTAGCGTCGCCATCTTATTTGCTGATTAAGAAACATCTATTAAGTTTTTGTTTAGTTAACAAAAGATGTCTCTGTACTATTATTTCCTGTGATTATAAATCATTTAAACACGATTATGTAAATTGATTCAACATTTTTTAGTACTTTATGATTATTCATAATTTCATTTTTATTTACTTAAATCCGGTTTACACGTACCTTAGGTAGATAAATAAATTTTAAGTGGTTAATTGCGTGTAAACACAATTTAGTAGCAAGTATAAGTTAAAATTTAGTTGACGACTAAATAAAAAACTGGTTGTCTGTAAAGTCGGTTTACTGACGATAGTTGAACGTGACAACGTTCGATTGTGCTTCTTTGTCGCTCGTTCCGCGCTCTCGCTTCCACTTCAAGCCTTACATGGAACGCCTCAGAGCGAGGTAACGCCGCATGAGTCATGTTTTTTCGTGCGTGCAGCCAGCTCTATCGAATTATAAGACGTCGTCACGTCAAAACTTTTTTCAATAAAGATTTTTTCATTTACATTTCTTAGAGGAACTAACCTACCCTTTTTACTTTATTGTACTCGTAGTTCTTTCTTTAGCCACCGGATAAGTTTTTGACACTCACAGGTGTAGAATTTAGAACATGTATTCAGAATATACTAATGCCCTGTTTACATTATACCAGTCCAGCACTGGATTGCTTACTGGTTTTAAAAAAGCTCACTAAACTTGGCCCCCGCAAAAAAATTTTTTTATTAGTTTTAAATTTGTATTATGCCATATCGTTAGTTCGTGGTTTGTTCTCAATTGTTTGCTATGAATAATTGTTTGTTCGTTAATTGTTTATTAACAATAAATCAAATGTATACTGTTTGGTTGGCCCCCCCATTCAAAATTATTAATATTTTGTTCCATTATTACTTTATAAACATTTATTATCGTTTGTTCTTCAATAAATAACGTTTGTTCGAACATTTAATTGCCGTTTTATTGTTTAATTTGCTATATTATATTAGTCAGAGACCACAAAGTAAGTACTAAGTAAAATAATTTAATATATTATAATATAATATCATCCACGTTATTCTAATGCTAAGTATTTCGTTAAATCTAGGTTTGTTATGATTTTAAAAACATCTTGAATGCAACGTAGCGCATGCGCAATGCAACTTTTTTGAAATGTCACTTATTTAAGTCACCTATCTATAAATTGCCATGCTGTCTTGAAGCAATATTAATTCCAGTGTTGAACAACATGGAAACCCCCTTGAGGTGCGAGCACGAAAACTATCGTCAAAATATTTGTACCTATCGTTGCTAGCAAATTAAATTGGAATTAGAAAAGCGCCCCTGCCGTGCGTGAAAGGAACTAATTTTTATACAATAATGACGTCTCACGTCATGACCATGACGTACCCGAATACTTTGAAGATAGTTTTCGTGCTGGCAATTCAGCTTGATGTTTGGAAAGTACCTATTGTTTTTTTAATGTAACTATGTGAAGATAAATAAAACAAGAATTATTTTATATTAACTAATTGTTTATTAAAGTGAAACTTTTATTACATCCCATCGTCTCAAACTTTTTGGTCTGTGTAGCGCATGTCGCGTGACGGTCGGCTGCCGAGTAGGTATAAAGCAGTGTTCGGAACCGTACGATAATTATCGTACAAATACGATAATTTTGTGCCTAAGTTTCACTTTTACCGTGGTTTCATAAAACCACACAACATTTTTTTTTTTTATTTCTATTTATTCCTTTACTTACCCTTATTAATATTACCCTTGTGCAAATGACCGCCTCCTTGGTACAGCTGTTAAAAGCTTGAGCGTAGAACCGGGGGGTAGACACTCCTGGGTTCGATTCCCGGTGAGGACGAAGACAAACAAATGTCTCGGAATGTTAGGACACAGAGGGCTGACGGCTGATCACTTGTCCGTTTACCGTTAAGAAAATCAATCAGTGAAACAGATGTATAATGCATCCGCGAACATTTGTAGAGTTACGGCTTACTAGCTTTCCACCCGCGGCATCGTCCGCGCAGTCAAAGAAAAACCCGCATAGTTCCCGCTCCCGTGGGATTTCCGGGATAAAACCTATCCTATGTCCCGGGGTAAAAAGTAGCCTATGGTATCAAAATATCCCTATACCAAATTTCATGCAAATTGATTCAGTAGTTAAGGCGTGATTGAGTAACAGACAGAAAAACAGAGTTACTTTCGCATTTATAATATTATTATATAGTATGGATTATAAACACAAAAGGATTAACTGGAATAAAGGTGTTGATGGATGTATGGATGGGTGTTGGTTTGGTATTTACTATTTAGTAATTTAAGAATAGGTACTTGTATGAAGATTTCTCTGTACAGTTTATCGACTCATGGTATGATACTTCATATATAGGTATGTGTATTAGCTATCAAATAAAGGATTAGCTGCGCCGCGCGACTTCATTCGCGGGAAAACTACTTCTCTATTTTGTGTTATTCTGATACATAAGCTACATCACTGCGAAGTATCATCAAAATCCGTTAAGTAATTTTCTCATGAAAGAGTAACAAACAAACATTATCGCATTTATAATATTAGTAGGATTTCATACATCCTATATGAAGGAAAAAAAAATTAAATGTTTCATCGATACTTACAAATTTTCGCGTATAAATCTATGCGTCTATGCTTCATCTCGGGAACTACTGGTCCGATTTGAAAAATTCTTTCGGTGTTAGATAGCCCATTTATCGAGGAAGGCTTATATATCATCTCGCTAAGACCAACAGGAGTGGAGCAATGCGGGTAAAAGCTAGTAACTAATATTAGAATGATTTTTAGTCCTACATCTACTTCTACTAGGTACCCACGGTTTTAGTGGTAGAACAGGCAAAACACTTATGCGGTTCTTGGCTTGGCGACCGGCTGCCGCCGAGGGGGTCGTTAGAATACCAATAACCGCGGCCCCATCTTTAAAGCGGCTCGACGGAACACAGTGGGGTTTTAGTCGGTAAAAATCCAACATAACCCACGGTTCCTTCCCCGGGGGCCCTGGGTATACATGCAAGATTTTCCTACTTAAAAAAAACAAAGGTACCTTCGGTTTTTTTGAGAGTTCTAAAGAAACAAACAACCAATATAACAGAAATGTAAATCTTTATTAACTCTTAATCTTCCTTAACAATCGCATTGTCTTTGTGTAAAAACGTATCAAATGAGAATTATTTCGAGCTTTACCTAACTACTAAACTAACCATTAATATAACCTTGGCTTATACTTCAATGTCATGTTTTGTACGCATGTGAGTTCGCCACGTGGTCTTCTGCAGATACGTCAGATCGCACAGATCACACTTGAAGCGTACTTCATCCGCATGCGTGTGCATATGAGCCGTGAGCGTTTTCTTCCTCTTATACGCCCTCAAACAAAGGTGACACTGAAAGTTCCTTCCCCCTGTATGCTTCACTAGATGGTTATTTAGTTCGTTTAAGGCGAAGAACTCCTTATCGCAATACTCACACTTATGCGACTTCTCGAGTAAATGTATGCGCCTTAAGTGCGCGTTCAAAGCATTCTTGTTCAGGAATTCGCGAATACATATCTTGCAAGTGACCCTCTCTATTTTGGGCAGCGGTATCCCATGCATTTCGAATAGATGTATCTCCTTACGCTTATGGCTGCTAAACTTTTCGTTACAGTACCCGCA